>JBBMKC010093581.1:0-16800 GCA_037834085.1 Bipalium vagum | reverse complement strand
AAAATAAAACGTGTCTTAATATTTTAAATATATATTAATGAAAATAAAATAATATAATATAATTTATATTTTTTGAACAAGTTTTTCAAAAATTATTTGAATCAGTTTCATTAAATTGAAAGGTTTCGCATAGTTGAAAATGTATTGTTTTAATAAAACCAACAAAACCGTTGCAAGTATAACAATAATACTTGTACATTGGGATAGGGCAATAGTCTCATACCGAAAATTGCCACAGAGATTAGTATTTGTTTGTTTTTACCAATTTATGCTCTCTGCAATATCTCCACTGTTCTTCACCCAGCGAAATCTCGACGGTTTTCCATAAGATTAGTTGTGGACACTTTGATAACATTCTTCATTTTCTCACAGTTAACCACGTTGAAAATACTTTCTTAGGTACCCTTTGATTATTCATTAATTAAATTTTTCAAGTTTATCTAACAGTGCAACCAGACTATTTTTTTCTTAATTCCTTAATTGATATTTGATAATTATACAATGATTTTACAGTGCAATTAATTTTTTTTTCTTTCAAAGAGAGAGATTTGCTCGTTTTTTTGCTATCAGTTCTCAGAACCACCTCTTTGGTTTGCTTTCCTTTCAAATATTTATTTTTATTTATTTATATTATTTTTATGTTGTTATTTATGTGAAACGTGGTTCGTTTGAGATGAGTTATTTTTGTTTTATCGAGTAATTAAAAAAATTACGTATGGTTTTTGAGGTGGTACAGAATGTGGTCAACTTTTTAAAATGTAAAAATCTGTATATTTTTTAAATAAATCTTTTTTGATTATTTATTGAAAGTGGAACCTCCTAATTTGCCTCCCACAAAAACTGTGTAGATGGCACTATTGATGTTTTCTGTGCTCTAATGAAATCAATTTGTTGATCAAATGATATTTGTCATATTCTGTAACTTTTCTGACCACATTTTTCTTTCATTTAACGCTTACAAAAGAAAGAGTAACTTTTAAAGTTCCCAATGGTGAAATTTCAAAAAAAATTGTGCATAAGGAAAGGATCCGATTTTAAAATATAATACCATATATGACAATTAAGCTTAATACATTTTAAAATTCAATTATACCCTTTTGACACATGCTTCTTCTATATACCTGTGTCTGCAAATGTCAACAAAGTCAGAAACTCAGTAATTGAGAGAGCAGTGTGGCAAGACAGTGCTTTATACCGTTTAAAACTTCAGGTCTTAACAAAGATTCATCACCTTAAGCTCTCTTTAATTTATCAAACGTTACTGTAGTAGTTTCACCCAGTTTAACACAAAACTTTATTGGATAACGCTGTTCGAAATTGTTCTCATTCATTTTTTGAAACGCAAATTAAAAACTTCTCAAAGTAAAACTGATGACTAATAGTCACATGACAATAATAGATCGATGAAATTAATACTCATTGTAGATTCGATGTTTGGCTAAACACATCTCTACTTCTTAGAGTTACAGTGTTGCCCGTTTGCCAGGAAAAAAATCAGTCTCAATACTTGATTTATAGACCTTGTAAATGAAATTTATTGGGTTATATGTCATTTAGAAGGATAGTTTTGAATTGTTCCAATAAATAGTAATTCAAAATTAATTCATGAAAACTTAAATTTAGGTTTCGAAAATCGATTTACAGAATATTTGACGAATTCAGACATGGTCTCATTGTTCAGTAAACAAGTCAACAATTGTGGAATATAGAAAATGTAAACATTTCCTATGTTTGAGCAGAGGTCAATTTCACTTTATTCCTTTTTTTAACTATGACCAGACTAACATTATAACCACGTCTCTTTAAAATGGACTTTACCCAAAGAACCGGCATCTGTAAACATTAATTTATTAATTAAGTTGTATAAATAGATTATTATTAAATGACACCTCACTCTCAGCTGTCCTATTTAAAAAAAATATCATTACCACTCATCAATTCTAGTTAGGTAAAGGCGAGAATGTTATTCCGGAACATAATGATACCAGATCTCACGTTAAAATGACCTAATGAATACATTTTCAATTGAAAAGCATGTTCCGTCACATTTACAGTATACTCGAGACCTTGTCCCTTTGGATGTTCAACGAATTTAAAATGACAAATCATTCATGGAGGAGGAAAATGTTAAAATATGAATAACAGTAATTATTGATTTCAAAATGTGAAAGATTTTATTCAAGACGAATTTAATTTCTACCAGAGGTTTTTAATTGTCATGGAAACCATCATGAAAATTATTTTAATGAATAAAAACCTTGTTTTGTTAAATTGTGAAAACATTTTTAAAAAAATTTAATTTTTCTCATTTTTAAAGGACAAGTGGCACATTATCTTCGATTTTCCTTTTTAACTTTCACTTAATGTTTTCTTAATGATCATGACTTGGACGAATTTTTTCACGCCAATCTTTATTCTGCTCTTCACACTTCCTGGCACAGAGAATTGCAAAAGTACTCAATTTTTCATACTTTCGGGATGATTGATAGGTTCGCATATCTTTGGATAATAAGTATTTCTTTAATACCTAATCAATCTTGAATCTTCTTCGAGTAAGGGTTGCTAAGGGTGGCCTAGTTAATTGATATACATGTAGGAATCATTTCTTTTCATTTCCGTGCAAGTCTAACATTATGACAAGTCTTTTGTGTGTTCCTTAAGCAATATCCACTAGGCAATATCCACTTTTCGTCATCGACAAAAATCTCAACATCAACTTTTAAATGTCGACCATGAAATATCCTACATCTTCGTTTACAATACAATACGTTTTGTCAAGGCACTGCATCTTATAAGCTGAGCACAGTTACTGTTCATCAGACCCATGAAATAGTTCCAATGCCTTGCACTGGAAATTCCGACTGAACTGTCAAAACAGAAAGCTTTTAGTCCGAGAATAAGGAAAATGAATTAAAAAGGACATGATTACAGTACTATCAACAATGCAATGTTCAGTATTTAAGATATTATTGATATTTCTACCTTGGAACCATTCAAGAAAAGATCGAACAATTCCTTAATTAATTGCAAAAGAGGCGTTACAAAGCCGGGTATGACTACCTGAAACCATAACTGATTTCTGATTAGTGTAAATATATATTAATAAAAGTTGATTATTCCTTTCCTTCGAACATGTATAATTAAAATTGCTTCAGGAGATTTTCCTCCTACTAATTATCCCCACTAAATTTCATACGTCGTTGAATTTTCTGATGTTTTTCAGAAATTGTTTCTCCTCTGAAACCGTGGCCTAATCTATTACATGAGGGTATCCTGGAAAACATTAATTAATAATTTCCCGTCAAAGTCATGGACTTGTTACACATTGATCCTATTGGTCAGATCAGCAGCCAATGAAATCAGGTTTAAAAATTTTATATTTATTAAGTTTTCTCTTGAAATTTATTAAGTGGAATAATATTATTAAGCAAATTTTATAAATTATTCTGTGATTAAAACAATGTTTACAAAAAGTAAATTTTTTCCAAGGACTCAAATATAAAATGAAATGTAAGTGCGTTTTAATGACTTGTATTGATTTATTAAGTTTCCAAATGACTTTGGTAATCAATAAATATTTATTTAATATATTTACAATACACAACAAATAAATAGTTGGTCAAAAATTTTATAAAATGCCAAAGGAATAAATAAAAATTATAAATTTCTTTTTGTTTGTCAGATTAAATGAGATAAATTTTTCAATTTTTTTATTTATTAAATATATTTGCCAATTAGTTCCAAAAAAAATTGGAATAAAAATGTATGCTTTTTTGCGTCTTTGGTTTGTTCAGAAATTTCGAAAAAAAATAAAATGATTTTATGTGAATTTGTTTTAAATGAATTATTTTCTTGTTCCAAGTGCAAATTTATTTCAAAATTGATAATATCTAATAACGATAATTTTAAAGATTATAATAATAATTATTATTATATTAATTTTATTTTTATTATTATTATTTTCTTAATAATAGTTATAATAACAATTTAATTATTTAAAAAATATATTCAATTATTTTAATATAATAATTTAATAATAAAATAATATAATATAATATAAAAAATAATAATATAATAAAATAATAATTATAATAAAATATAAAAAATAATAATATTCATAATAAAAATAATAAAATTAACAACATTTTTATTTTGAGAATTCCCCTTAAAATAGAAATGGATTTGATTTGTTATTTGAAATAATTATATTTGTGTATATTTATATATTATGTTTTGCCTTAATAGAATGAATAATAAAAAAATTTTCTCCTCTAATTTAAAAATGCAAGGACTTTTTATAAAGTTGAGGTCTTGAAATACTTCAAGCCTTTTTAATTTGTGGAATTTGAAGGAAATGCTTTTAATAAAAATTCTATCTAACAAAGCATAAGAGACACTCAAATTTGAAGGTAATTAATTTTACATAACGAGCGGAACTTTTTGTACACCATTTTAAATTTATTTAAATTTAATTATTTTTTTAAAAATTTTATTAAATAAAAATGAAATGAAAGACCAATGATAAAACAAAAAATTAAAATAAATTAAAAATAAATTGTTTAATTTAATTAATTTATTTTTATAAGCATTGGACGTTAAATATTCCACAATCATCTAAATAAGTAGTAGTAAAACAATAAATATAATAATTAAACAATAATAATGATAATAATAATATAATAATAATGATAATAATAATATTATAATAATATTATTATTATAATACAATCATGTAAATATACTAGTTTAAACATCCAGGACCCACGTTCGCAACAACACAATGACTTCATCAGATCAAGTTTAATGTGGGATGGAAAAGTGAAATTTAATATCATTATTTATGAGAAGAATTTATTTTTAGTTTTTAATTTGACAAATAAATTATGATAATTAATTTAAAAATAATTATTAATTAAGCGCAAAATTTTATCGATTATTTTATCAATTAATATCACATTAAAAAATAAATTTCCGTTTCATTTCCTCATCAAAATAAAACAAATGTATTTATTCATTATTTAAATTTTTCAATTGTTTACATTTTTGTTACACACTTTTAAATAATTAAAATCGAGAAAAAAAATAAAAAATATTATTTATCATATTTTCAATATTTTCTTTTAATTTCACAGTTGAATAAATTTATTAAATTTGATTTAATTAATTAAAAAAATTGCAATTTAATTATAATTTTTCGAAATATTTTTTCATTTATTAAAACAAAAAAAATATTCTCTTTTTTTCCATTTATTTTTTTAAGAAATGTTAAAAAAAATAATAGCCTTTATTTTCAATAATCGATACATTTCTGATCCTCATTAAATAATATATATATATATATATACTTTCTCTTTTGCAAGATTCGCGAGTCTGAATTTAGCATTAACGAAAATTATTTATTTCCTAGTCCTGATCTCCCACAAGACGGAAAGAAGAAATTTTAATAAAATAATCCATATGTTTAATAAGCCTTCACTAATTTTAATCAACATATTTAACAAAAGCTTACAATGAATTTTAATTAAACATTTCAGTTGTAATAATAATTTTATCAAATTATTTTCCACAAATATTTTACAGTGATATTGTGGTTTAGAATGGGTTCGTTTTAAGGGTTTTCGGGAATAAAATAAGTTTCCAATTTCTTCACCTCAGCAAAATATATATCATTGTTAACGATCTTCAATATACTTTTTTCTTACAAAAATTAGAATTTCCCAAAAATTTAATGTAAATATTTAATTGTTTTAATTAGCCGATGTTAACGATTTTCATTGCGGTAAATTCTATTTTTAATAATAATCTCCATTGAAGAAATAGTGCCTATTTTTTAGAGGTGCTCTGATGGAAGCAGTAATATTAGTGAAACAGAATTTAAAACACTTTGAAATTGAAAAAGATACATACAACGAGGACAATTGAGAAGACGTTTGCAAAATTCAAAGAAATTGTGACTGTTTGTGATCTTTGGAAGCCTGGTAGTCCATCAATTGAAAATGAAAGAATGCTAAATAAATCAGGTTTATGAAGAATATTTGAAACAACTGAAGTCACATTTATTAAAAAGAAAACCAAAAGATATTCAAGACCTCAAAGATATTGTTCACATGCATGTAGAATGAACATCACCCGACGTGTGTCAAAATCTTTTGAATGACTTTTCGCTTTGAAAAGTGTTAAAAGTTAATGGTCATTGTAGAAAAATATTAAATGTTAATAAATAAATGGTATTATCTGCGAAATTGTTGATTCATGTGGATATTCTTTTGGTCTTTTCTTGTTTAAGCGTATAGTTATAGTAACTATTGATATGTTTGATTTATCCTATTGATGTTGACTAACGTCTCGTGCTATTATGTGGTTCATTAACTGCTTGTCTGTAAAGCCTAATCGTCCATCAAGGATTGTAGGCTCGATTGAGGTCTATCTAATACTGAAATATCTTCCTCGTTGAGACATTTAAACCAATTAGATGTTGTGTGTCTAACAATCACCTCATTTCCTTCTTCAGCTGCAGCCTTGGCACCGATGTATTTTTCATATAGGTATCTTAAAAAAATTCGAATTATTTTTTTTCTAAATTCATAAAACAGGAACAAATACTAACTTAAAATAAATAAAACCTTAATTTATATAAAATTCTGCAATAACAAAAACCTTTAAATCGATATATTCAAATCTATTAATTTATTTATTATCATTTGAAATATTTAAAAAATAGGAAAATACTTCACATACAAAAAACTGAACTCTTTTGTTAAATATATTTTTTCGGTATTAAATTTTAAAATCAGATACTTACCTTTTACAAAACCCGTACATTGTTTATATATTATTAATGATAAACGAACCGAATTAATTCACACACATAATATTTATCTTAATATCTTAAAATTGTATTAAAGAAATTTTGACAAGGATTAGTCATAGTACTAAAGCTTATTTTGTATTATATCCATGGCAACAAAGATTATTCTAATATTTAGACAATTTGCATATTGCAGTAAGTCTGAGTTGTCTGATTTCGATCTCCTTATCATTCCAACGATTGATGCTATATTATAATTTTCTTAATACTACTACCATAGGGACGTTCATAAAGGACTGACCGTATATATTGGCTATAATTTTTATTGCAAAAATACCATCGTATATATATATATTTGTTTTAATAAGATCTATAAATTTTTCAAAATGCAAAGTTATACAATCCAGCAACGCATACAAATTGTCAAAAATCAGAATGAGTCATGTTATGCCGAAACAATTCGAAAATGCAGGACTGATTTTGGTCATCGTTTCAGTTGAAGCCGCTAGCATTGATGAGCTAAAAAAAGAAATTCGAAACAAAATGGCTGAATTTTCCAAGCGCCAATGCAAAAATGTCCTAAAAAATTTCATAACAAGAGTGTTTGTATGGACAAGGCACTCATTTGTCAGATGTCTTGTTTCACAAATAACCTAATTGCTCGTATTTTTGAATAAAGTTAAATCTGTTTCAAAATGTTGAAAAAATATTTTTTTATTGATAAATTAAAATGCCAGTCGTTTATGAATGACCCTATAATAAAATAATAATAATTATATTTATAATAATAATTATATTTATAATAATAATAATAATAAATATTATTATTATTATTAGAATTTGAATTTATTATCATTATTAACACTATTAAAGTTATTATAAATATTTACATTTTTTAAGTAACAAAATTTTTCCCGTCGGGAAATGACTTTCAACAAGATGCTCTCTTACGTAGATATAAAATTGCAATTAAAGATAAAAAGATGAATACTCTTTAAACAGAAAATTGTCGCCTTACGAAACAGATTGCCTTGTACATGTTGAAGAGAATATTAATCTGCTAATTTCAGCTTCACAAATCATATCTTTATTAGGTTTTTAATTAGTTGTGAAATAATGCGATACGTTTTCTGACATATTATCAAAGTACTGAAGATTATGCAGAGCAGCCTCATTTAATCTGAGACTCTCGTTTCAAAAGAATAAGATATATGCTTCTAAAATTACATGATAATAAAATAATATTATTTTCTTTCACAAGGAAATATATATTACGATCATCATTATAGTCATGAACATGAAATAGTACTCTTTAATTATGTTTCTATTTTATATGATATATATATACACGTATTCGAGAAATGAAATTATTTTCCCGTAGAATACTTTTCTTCGGGGAGAAATGGGCACTTTCCCGTAATTGAATTTAATATATAAAGTGAGAGAGGAAATAAGAAAAGAAGATCCAATAAAGATAAAAATGGATCTTGGGTATTGAGCATGAGATTTAGAATGACGTGCAATTAAATTACAGTAATAAATTTATTATTAAAAGATGTGGGAATGGACGCGTAAGGAGAGAACGGTGGAAAACAGTTCAATTGAAATAATTCACTTCTCTTTTTCTTTTTTTTCCATAATTTTAATAAAAAAAATTGCAAAAGAAATTGCTTCAGCTTTTTTCCATCAACTTTTTCTCCGTTATTATTTTCTGCTATGGATAAAAAATCTGTAGCCTTTTCTCGTTGTTTTAATATTGCTTACGAACGGCTTAAAAATTCATTTTATTTCCCATTTTAATAATAAATGAAATATTTTTTTTAAAAAAATCCTTAAATGTGATACTGTTTTAAAATTACCTCAGCTAGAATTTTTTTATGACTGTAATCATTTTTACTGATAATAATTTCGATGAATTTAAACAAAAACAATCGCAACACTGAATATTTAATGAATTATCGTTTTAAATCGAATATTTTTTTTATTTATTTTGAAAAATGTTTTAATATGAAATATAACATTATCGTTCATATATATAATGGAAATTATTGAAGGAAATAGCGAGATTCTTGCAGTTCAATCTATCCATATTTGAAGATCATGTACTGAGATTGGATACATATATCCTAGATGTCAATTCAGATTTTTCATCTCATTTTTTGAAATCCGTGAAATATTTCTTATTAAGACACAAATCACGTTCTCATCGATAACAGAAAGAACCCATCATGAAACCTTGTAAACCAGCTTTTGATGGTTGTATTCATGGCTCCAGCAGTCATGCTTTTCCGGGACTCATAAAGTGTGAGATGCTGTAAATGCATGTTTTTTCGTTGTTAATTTCTTGAAATATCGCTAAAATGTTAAATGATTATGTAAACAAACTGTTGTATTGAAATATTAATCAATATATTGATGTTAAATAATAATATTGATATTGAAACTTGTTACATACAAAAGTATACTTATAATGCTTGAGTGCTCACATAACATAAATTGTCCCAAATCAGTTCCAAACTTTTGCAATGATCTCATATTTGAACATTTCGACAATATTGACATCATTTAAACAATATTTCATTTATAAATAACCACACAAATTGCAAAAAAAAATTTTAAACATTTTGTATTATTATTACTATTTTAATCATAATTATTACTACCATTAGTAATATTATTATTAATTTACTGTTAAAATTTTTACTTATAAATTAACATTTTTTTATATTTATTTTTAATTTTCACAAAAAATTACAATTGAAAAAAAAATTTAAATTTCAAAATAATTAAAAATATAAATAATAAAAAAAATAATTAATAATTTACTCTGAATTTTTAAAAACAAAAATATTCACAATAAATTTAATTTTCAATTGGATTTAAAAGAAAATTTGACAAATGTGATTTGTTTAAATTTGAGAGTTAAATTTATAATCGGAAATTATGGGAAGAAGTTGACTTTTATCTTTTCAGTACTGATATCTTTATCAATGGTAAAACAATTATTGGATATTTATTATTTTAATTAAATATAGATAAATAAAATTAAAATAAATACACAGATAAATAAAGATTGATCCGAGAAATTAATTTTGCGATATTATACTGATTTATATTTGGCTCTAATTCTGTGACGGCAAAGATTTTATCTGAAACATTTCAAACAAAACCTAATTTATTACGTAAATATTTACATGAAAAAGAAAGAAATATTCATTCATATATAATCTAAAGAAAACTTTAACGAAAACTTTCTTTTTCTTTTTTCATGATATTTAATTCTTGTTACGACATTATCTCATCAGTGGGAGAAACCATTTTGAAATTTATGACCAAAAAGAATTATCTTAAGAGGAATTTAAATAATTTATTTATATTTTATTATAATTTGATTTTATAGTCCATAAAAGTAAACAATTCCGTCACTTCATTAAAACAATTTTTTTACTTATATATATTTAAAATATATTTTTTACAGTTTTCATATTTAATTAAGATTTTAAAAAATAAATAATATTTTCCGATTAATTTTTTTTAATTAATTATTTAATAAATTCCATAAATGATTCAATCGTGATTATTAATTAATTAATTAATTGTATTGATTTTTATTGATTTTAAAAAAAATATTATTAAAATAATATATATTTTAGATTAATTTAAGAGTTCTAAACGAATTTTTAAAAAATATTTTTTAAAAAAATTAAATAAAATTAATAAAAATTATTGAAAAAATATTATTAATTTTTTTTCATAAACTACATGCAAAAATTGTAAAAATATAATTAATTTTTGTTAGAAAAAATTAAATATATTTTTAAAATAAAATCTTTGAAAATAATACAAGGCCGTTACGTACAAAAATTAACCCTAACATTTGAGATTTTTTATTAATAAAAAAACCAGCTTGTTTTTTGTGAAAATAATCGAACAGTTTTTTTTTCAATTATTTATCAATATTTTTATTATGAATTTATTATTTTTTATCAATTCAATTATTTTTTTTCAATATGTAATTATGGAAAATTAAACGTAAAATATAAAATGGGCATTTAGACTGAAATAATATTTGACTGTTTTTAAAGGGCAAATTTTGATGCGATTATTTTTCACCAAAAAAAATGTACACATTTTGAAAGAAAATAAAAAAAATCACTTTGGAAGCCATGTTTGTGGAAATTAAGTTACAAATTGAATTTTAAAATTTATTTTATGTCTTTTCATAAATTAATTAAGTATGATATTTTTTGTTTTAATTTGATTTATTTTTAAAATTTTTTTTAATACTTTTTATTATGGTTTTTTTTTATATTTATCAATAAATATTGATTGTAATTTTTCATTTTTAAATTCCTTTATCCATTAAATTGATTTTAGAAAACAATGACAAGTTTAAATTTGTTTTTTAAAATTATATTTTCCAAAATATTTTATTATGGTTTTTAAATATATTTTTATTGATTTAACTTTTTTTGTTTTAAAATTCGTTTATTCATTAAAAAATATTGATAAAAATAGACACGATTTAAATTAAAAAAAATTTTTTTTTCTAATTTTAAATTGATTTTTTTCTTTTAATTTTGTTTATTTTTAAATTATATTTTCCAATACTTTTTAATATGATTTATTTTTATTTATTTATTGATTTAAATTTTTTATTGTAAAATGCCTTTATCTATTAAAAAAATATTGGTAAAAAAGACACGATTTAAAAGGAAATAAAAAATTAATTAAAATAATTAATAAAACAATTTTAATAATTTTAATTAAAATTACATGATTTTCAGAGGATTCTCATTTATTTTTTTCTACTGAAATCTCCGATATTTGGTATTTATAAAATATTAAATAATATAAAATTTTAAAATAATAAATAAAAATTTCCTTTTATTTATTTTTATTTAATTAATCTATTATAAAATTCCGAATATCGATTTTATGGATTTTCTTTTAATAAAAATATAAATAGTTTTTTTGCAGAATTTTTTTCTTGTTTTCCTTCAATCATTCTTTCATCCGGATTTCTTTCCACCGAAAATCCTTCCTTCAACCAGTACCTTGTTTCAGCTGAACCCAGAAATTCGTTTTCCATTAATATCAAGTCCAAATTGTAAAAAATAATTAAATTTATAAAGTAGGATTTATTTATTTTTCCCAAGAGACATATTTTTCCTAATGGCAATAACTTGTTTTAAATGGTTGAATCTATCCAAATACGTTTTACTGTACCATATAAAATGGCCACAAAATGCAAAATGCTTTGGGTTGCCAGCCAAGCGAGTGGAAGTGTTTCATTAATGGTCTTCATAAAATCTCTTCCCCTTTTCGACGCCAAATTCAATAAATAAAAGGTAAGATAAGAACTGGTTGTCGTTTTATATTTTTATTTTGTGAAAATCGAGGTTCATTCTCCAGTGAAAATTATCCTAGTATTATTATTTCATTTATTTGGGAAATGTAATCATTGGGACAATGAGTTCATAATGAGAATTTTTTGGTTGGAGTTGAGGTTCGAGAAGATCAAATTAATTGTTCTTTACAAATAAGAAATAGGAAAATATTGATATATAAAATGTAAAATGGATTTATCATATTTCGTGATCTGGGAAATGAAATCCTTGACAAAATGAGTGCATAGTGAGGGGTTCTAGGTTGCGGTTGAGGGTCATTAGAATCAAACAGATCTTCAAATAATCAATAGGAATACTGTGTTATATTAAATGTGTGATCGAATGATATCATATTTCATAATCTGGGGAAATAAGTACAAAAACACCAACAACGAAACTCTCCCGGTGATAAGCGAGCAACATTTTCCGGAACACTTTTTCCCCACTTAATTAAATATAACCAATTAATTCAAATCATTTTTCAATTAATTTTCATTCATTCATCTGAAAAAAGCATAAAAATCTCAATTTGCCCATTTATAAATTGATTTTTATATTAAATTTTTCATCGGTAATTTCCCCCAGTGCCACTTAGCATTATTGTCAGTTGCCCAAATAATTAATTATTTATTTTGTTTATCTACACATTTATTAACTAATTAAAATTTAAATTAATTACATAAATTAACTGTGACACTTCACCAGCGAATTTACTTTAGCGAATTTTTTCTCGCTCTCGTTTTTCTGGGAAACTTGTTCATTTTCGATTTTCCAAAAAGAAATCTTTAAAGAGGAAATTAATTTCCATTATTCAAACAAAAAAATATAATAATAAAATGATTGATATAAGGTTGGGGAATATTTCTCATAATTAACCGGGAGAAATGAATCCGAGACTATTTAATGGTTATCATAAGGAATAAAAACAGATGGTTCGGATATGGATGTTTTATCTGTGTAGTGGGAAACATATTTTTACAATCTTCCACTTTAAGTGCTGGTGGGATTCTGTAATTAACTGCAAAAGTGATTGGGAAAGATAAATTTATTTATGTTCATGTAAATTATTATTGTAATAGTTTTGTGGGACGGAATATAATTGTGAACGGTTTTATGTTATGTTTTTTGTGAAAGTGTTGGACAGATCTGCTACCGCTTTTGAAGTGTCGCTTGTCCGAGACAGCTCTCTGCCAAAGGGCCATGTGTGGAATTTCTGAAACAAACCATTCCGTTGCAGAGCTCAGGGTTATGAAACAGGTAAAAATAGATTAGACATAAAGTTTAAGTGGAACCGAAACTGACAATTAAAACCCAAGTCTCATAGGCTTGAAAAGTGAGAATCAATATATTTTCATTCGGATCTTTTAAAATGGGAATCAAATATAAAATGTAATATTCAATGAAAGTTGTGAAAGGAAATGATTAAAGTAAAGGGTTTTCATAGGTCAAAATTTCTATCGTGATTGTTCCCCTCCTGTTACTATGGTTAAAATTTTCCAAATTGCAGATAAGTATCTTAAAGCAGGTTAATCAGACCACGGAAATTTTTAATTTTAAAATCATTTTTATATTTGAAGGCAGTGGCTTTATTAATATATTATAATTATTGTAATTAAGATTTACGATTATATATTATATTAACTTTGGCCATTTTAATAATTTAAAAATATAATATTTTGTTTAAATGAATAATAACATTTAATCAGCTAATTACTTTAATTATATATGATGTTGATGTATTTTTTATATAACTACAGGATTCTAATGCTTTGACTAAACTTGTTTAAATATTTCAGATTTGTGAAAAAATTGATAAGCTATTGATCTATAGCATTATTATTATAAATATGGATTATAATCCGATAGATGTTAATATATTTTAATATTAATCTAGTGAACAATAATTTTTTATTTTTTAAGTACACGCTTTTTAAAAAAACATTTTTGAACACGCAAATTTTTATTTATACGGCTATCTTGAAACATGTTTCGATCTCTTCTTTCAGATCAGTCAATTTTCTTCTTCTTGGATGACTTTCTTCAAATGATATCACTATCATGATTTTAAAATATTATCTGCATTATTATTGAATATAAGTAAAAAAAACTTTTAATTTTACAAACTTTGAAAATATCTTTTTTTTTAATATTTAAAATTTTTTTTTAATTATTCTTTTTATTTTAAATTATTCTTTTTTTTAAAAAAAATATTTTTTAAAAATATTAATTAAGGAAAACATTAATCATCCATTGATTTCTGCTTTCGCCATTTTGTGAATTAATTTCTGGTTTTAGTTTTTTAATTACTAATGATTCGCATATTTTTCTTTCTTCATCGTTATCAAAGTTGGTCATTACTGCAGCAACAATCCTATTTAGTTACACGGTACTGTCATATTGAGTTTTCATATGCAGAGATCAAAAGATAAGTTTTCGATGATCCGTTTCGTCCACAGCACGCAGCTCAATTTGAATTTCGTCTTTAAGCAGTATTGGATAACTTGGATGAAGATTTGGTGACACGGGATACGGACAGGGACTGCTATTTCTTTATAAATAAATTATTCATCTGCTTACAGGGTCTTCATAATTAACATACCATCTTTTTCTTTTATTTACAACAGAATTAGAGAACACAACTCTTCCAAATTGACTTTATTGACATTAAAACGGTTTCGGAATAAATATACAATACATCCTCTAAGTTTTTTCCGTTTATATCAGCACAAAAAATCATTCTCTTTATGACATCCAAAATGGAAGGTGCTAGAACTTCAAAATTGATATTTACAAATGAAATCAGGTAACTCCTGCTTTCTTTTGATTTTGTGTACAGTACCAAATTCTAGGATAGGTAATTATTTCTTGTGGTATAGCTTCACGAGAAATATGAGTTCTTTGATTTATGGCATTTATTTCAAAATGCTCTATATTGATTTATTCAGATAAATGTAAATTATTTTAAATTTGATCATTTAAACAAAATAATAAAAACAAAGATGGAATATTAATTATGAAACACTCTATTTATTTATAAATACTTTGCACAACTCTCGTATTTCGGTTTTTTTTCTTTTAAAATTAATAAAAATATAATTCTACTAATCAATTATACACAATTTTAAAATTGTCACTTTTTTATTGAAATCAATAGCATTTTTAAGACGCTTTGTTTAAATTAAATTATTTCATATTAATAAAAATAATAAAACAGTGAATATCCATTATTATTTCTTACTATCCTACACGAAATTTTAGTAAATAATTCCGAATATTTTCACGTTTTATTTCAACATGCAATTTCCAAAGTGTATTACTGACAAAGTCGCTTGTGTCTTCTATCGTATTTTTCTAACGTTTTTCTAACGTCGACCCCCCGAAAATCTCTCTCAGCAAAGAAAGAAACCCCAACCATCAACAAGTACATACAATGATCAGAAATACTGACGGACAAATACCCATCAACTGACAGCACCAATGGCGATGATAGCGATAATGGTAAATTGATTCTGAAGGAAACCGCGTCAGTTATGGCTTCTTAATATTGTTATAAGAGCAATCCACGATAATCGTTGACTGCAGAAAATTCAATTTACTCCAAGGAGGAAAATTCAGTTTTTATTTTAACTTGGGGAGTCGGGGCACGAGTTTCGTTAAATGTGAAGTGTCTTATGAACTCGTTTTTACAGTGAGCTTGATTGAATTCATCCCCGTACGTGTTAGTTTCTGTTGATGTTGTGGAAAGACTTTCCGGACTCCTATATGGCATTGTGAACCGGATTATCGTACAGAAATTGCCAATACTCAGCTTTCTTGGTCGACGCTGAAAATCATTTCGTATTCAGCGAGTTGAACGGGCTCGAAAAGGCCAGGGAGAGATGATAGTTTTTTGTCAATTGTTTTCAGTAAACTGTCCCCTGTCTTTTCAGCACCCCTTTCGAATCAGAGGTATCCTCAGTCCTTTATTAATTTATTATCACTATAATTGATTGTGGCTTTGGTCTTGTAATATTTTGATTAGATTTTGATTATAACAAGTGACAAATACTCCTTAGTTCTCGGGAATATTTGAATATTTATTGATAGTACTCCATCTCTATAAATAGTTTCAATGATAAAACTATTTTTCCCTATTTTTGCAATATAAAATAAAATTTTCATATATTTAATAATCATGGGATGAAATCACAAATATTTATTTATTTTTTTGCTTTTTTTTTAATATTTTAATAAAAAATAAAATAAATTATTATTATTATTATTCGACTAAAACTATTTATATTAATACGTATTTTATATTATTAAATTTATTATTATGTTTAATCATATAAATAAACTGAAACATAGAAAGGAAGTTATAAATATATTTATTAATAATTTTATGAAATTAAATATAAATAAATATATTTAAAATAATTAAAATAAATATATGGAATAATTAAAATTTTTATTTAACATATATTATGTCACAAAAAAGAATATCAAAAATATTTTTTCTATGGTCAATTTTTTATTTATTTATAATTAATAATAATAATAATAATAATAATAATAATAATAATAAGAATAATAATAATAATAATAATAATAATAGTAATAATA
>JBBMKC010093474.1:0-16803 GCA_037834085.1 Bipalium vagum | reverse complement strand
TGTTTTCCATTTTAATAAATTATTATTCTTGCATTTAATAATGAATTACGTAAAAAAATATTTTAGAAATTGAATTTGCGACTAAAACACGAAACTTTTTGTTTGAGTCTATTTCAATGGCCAGGTACTGTAATACTGATTTTTTTGTATATCGTCTTAAATAAATATATTATCGATGAACTTGATGCTTGCTTGAAGACTGGCATTTGTCCAGATTGATTCGTAAAATATCATTTTTGATGCTCATCAATGGTTTTATTAAGATTTTCACATTGTTTCAAATTGAACATAAAGAATAAAATATCAAGATTCAGTACATTTCTTTAATTTTGGCTCGTTTTTGTTATGAAGTCGTGAAAAATTCTTAGTGTCGCTGGAGTTTTTTCTTGTGAAGTTTATCAAATTCAACTGAGATCATATTCATTACCCAAAGTATAGAACCAAAATAAAGTGCTCCTCCTGATATATACATTATCTCATCTACATTTGTAATTAGGAAATACTCCTTCATTCATTAGATATCGTCTTCTAAAGTTCATTCAAATCTGGAAATCGTTCATTTTTCATTTCTCAGGCTCATGTTAACGTAGAATTGCACTTTTTGATGATTCTTTATCATGAGGACTTTTATGGTTTAGTTCATCTTTTCTTTCAGATTAATTGGTTATCTAAAATGTTTCTAATTAACGAGTTCTCCAATTACCTTCATAGTATGTTTGTTAGGCGAGTATACGCAATATCCAATCATTTCTTATTTCTATGATCTTTCTTAATCAAGAAATGTTCATTATTCTTAATGGTCTTTTCACAAATTCTCCTTTGAGATCAATCTACAAAATCTCATTTCTATTTTCAAAACAATCATCATTCTCGTTTTACTTTTCATTTTTGTTTTCTTCCACATTAAAGCTTCAAATTACAAATCCACAGCTCGAAGAAAAAATAAAAATATTAGGCAAGGCTTCCTTTAAGCCTAAAGCACAGTATCCCAAGAAAATCCATTTAAAATATCAAGAGCATTTTATAAAAATTTAATCATTAATATGTATTCATTTAATTTTATAAAAAATAATAATAATAAATAATATATTTAATAATATTTTTTTATTTATAATAAAATATTTCATAACAAAATCTTTTAATAATCAACAAAAATTTCTGAAAAATAATTTAAAAACATAGAAATATAACAATTTTAAATGTGTCAAAAGTGAACCAGAAATTGATTAAGATAACATTATTTCAAAGAATTAAGAACACTAATTAAAATTTTATTTCAAAATATTTCTTTAATTATAATAAAAATATTTCAGAACTAAGGTGAAAATAAATGTTAATAATATCCTATTATTTAATATGGAAATTACTTCAATGACCGCTCGCTTAGTTTCAACCCAGTCTTCCACACTTCCGTTGGTCAGAATCAGAAGAATGAAGTAATGGGATCCATCGCAATGTTCTTTAGCCAAACTGTATCGAAAAAATAATTAATAATAATAATAATAATAATAATAGTAAAATGAAAAAATTCCTAATATTCTTCTTTTTTTTCAATGAATCGCTTTTTTATACAATTACGTAAATAAGAAACGAGACGGAGTTGAAGAAATAATTGATATCTGAATTTTGTCCAAGATAAAAGTTGTGGATGATAAAAGTATTAATAAAAAGCATTTGAAGAAAAATAAAGGAGAATGTTTTCTGACAAAGATTCATTATTGCTAATTTTCAATTATCAGCGAAACTAAATTAATTTCTAACGAAAAATTGTTCTGTATAAAAATCCACATAATCTTCATCAGAAATTTTTCAATAAAAATGTTATAATAATTTCAATACTGTGCGAAATATCATTTTACAGTTTTCAGCTGTCTGAAGAATTCATTAAAGATGCCTGAAATGTATCAAAATGTTTTTCAAAAAAGAAAGGAGTCTGAAACAAATAAATAATATTTCTAAATATAATTATAAATATATATATATATATTTTCCTATTATATTATATTAATATTTATTTTCAGATTTGAAAACAAAATGTTCAATATATATTCTTTAAAATATAATTCTGATTAAATATCCCTATTCTTTAATTAAATATAAATATTTAATAAATTTATAATTAATTATCTGATGAATATATATTTGTGAGGTGAGAGGAAGAAGAAGACCTAGCTTTTAAAATGGATTTTTACATTTATTCATAACTTTGTTCTGGTATAAAATAAATAAATCAATATTATTGAGAAAAGAATGTTTTAAATATTTCTTCGATTATATATAAAAATGAATTCTGAATATATGGGAAGGTTTTATGACCTTAAAACTCAGAAAACGTAAACTCATAATATCATTTATCTTTTAATTCTTCATTTTATGTTGTAAAATTAAGTTTGAATTCTATTTTTTTTACGAAAAAGCTAAATATTTTATACTTAATTATAAATTAATATAAATTTAAAAAAGAAAAAATTTTAAATCCGAAATAAAAATTTTAATTCTCTTATATCTAAAATTCTTTGTTTATTGTTAAAAATATAATTCCATTGATCTTAGAAGCCTAAATATTTGAAATATCTTTCTCAAATCCCAGATTGTTATTATTATTATTATTATTATTATTATTATTTGTAAAATATAATTTTAAAAGATGATTAAGATTAGTAAATTAAATGATTTTTAAAGAACTTTAATCATTCAAGGATTATTTTTATAAATATATATTGTGAAAATAAAGAAATTATATTGATAATTAAAACAAAAAACTAATTTAAAAGCTAAGATGCAACGGACGTATCAACATTAATAGTTTGAATTTATGAAAGTTATGGTCCAATTGTCTTTCTAAGACTAAGAAACAGATATTAATTTTTTGTTCAACGCAGCTCTTTAATGATGCTTCATTCCGAAAGGATAAATAAAGTCGATCTATACTTTGTATCTGTTCAAGGTCATATTTAAAATTAAAGTATATTATCGAACGATAATTCTCTCTTGAAAGTTTTCTAATTTATTTATAATTCATATTTAAATGTTTACTCATTTAAAACAATTTCATTAATTTAAATTTATTCAAATGATATGTAGTAATTAAAAGTCCAGTTTTATAATTATGTCGTTGAGAACTTTTAGGGAGAAATACAATTTTAAAAAGAAATTAGATAAACTAAAGTATTTATTTTTAGACAAAAAGGAAAAAATGAAAATTTTTATGAAATTTAAAAATAATAGTACTATATATATTTACTTAAATTAATAGTGTATTTAAATGACAAAAGTGTGTTGCCAATAAAGATGTATACTTTGATGAATAACAAAATTCATTGTATCAATAATTTAGCAATAACCTCAGATTATCATTTTACAATGTGCATATATGACAACCTGATAAATCCGTAAAAAAAATTAGCTATCAATATTAGGTTCACTACGTAATTACTACTACTTATTAAGTTCACATATATCACAAAGTCAAATGGTTTTAAAATAAAAAATAGCAAATTGAACCAACCTATTCACTTGTTGAATTACAGGAGAAAAGCAAGCCATATTCAGAGGCCTGACAGTTTTTAAAGCTGTTTGATAAGCCTTTAAAACACCTTCGACCCCTTTGCAAAAAGTATTTTGAAAATCTCCATTCTATGAAATAATATCAAATATAGATAATTGAAGTAGCATATGAAAATAATTGAAAATTTTATCTTTTCATTTTTTCATGTTTCTTTGTTTTAATTTTAAAATATAATCATTTTCTCTATTAAAATGTACAGGGAGTTCGATAAGCCTATTCATAATTAATTTTTATCATTACTTCCAAAATAAAAATGTTTAAAAAAATGGTTCATGTATAATAGTCATTTTGAATAGTAAAGTTTTATTTAGTCTAGGTAAACATTTTTTATTATTTGTTTTAATATTTATAAAGGCGTTTTTAAAAATTTCAAAATGTTGACAACAGACGACAGAATTTTTGTGTGCTTGGAATATCATACCCCAAAATCATTAATCCGGGAAACACTAATGAAATTCCAAGAATATCAGCAAAAGTCAATGTTTGGATAGTGATGTCTTCCAAAAAAGTAATTAGCCCATACTTTTTGAGACGGAAAATGTGAAATCAGAAATCTATTTACAGATGCTCAAAGATTATAATCTAATTATTTTTTATCTATCCTTAAAAGCCATAGAATTCTGAGAAATTCATTTTTCAATTTCTCAATGAAATATTTCTTCGAAGATGGATTGAACGCAGAGATTCAATTAGCATGAAAATTATGAATAGGCTTATCGAACACCCTGTATAATATTATTTGCATTAAGACTTCAGAAATAGACCAGTATTGAAAAATTCATCCCATTAAAAACAAAAATCTTAATAAAAATTGCTGCATTATAAAAATTTTGATTTAATTTATTATTTTTATATATTAATTAATTACGTATTTTGATTTTAATAATTTATTTTAATATTTGATTTTTAGTAAAAACTTAAGTTTTTTCCTATTTATATTTTATTCTTAGTTTGACACATCACATATATCATTAAAGTTATAAAATTATTGTCCTTTTTCATCATTTAATCAGTTAATAAAGTAACTCTTCCGAAAACCGTCTTCATTGCTAATCATATTTTGTTAAATGAAAATTAGGTTAAACAAAATAGTTTCATTTCTTGATTTTTTCCAGGTGTTAGAGAAAATTTTGAAAAAATAATATTTTGTTACTTATAAATATCTAACATTTCATTAAGGCTTAGTAAAAAATATATCTCACTAATGGATATTCATGACAGTCTTTATAATCTGGAGGAATCTGAGCACCTATTCCAAAGGCAGGAAATTGATTATCACTACAAGAAATAATGAAAAATGAATCAAAAATTATTTATATATGCAAATAAATAGGAAGAATTTGAGATAGATTAAAAAATTATTAAAATATTTAAATGGATTAAAACAAAAACTGTAATAAATTTAATTTAGTCTTCAATATAAGTTTTATATGAAAAATTTTAAGGAATTTCTATTCTATTACTAGGGTGATGCAAAATTTCTTGATAAAAATTAAATATTGATTTATTTACAACAATAACACTACTCTTCAAAATAAAGTTCATCAGCTTCAATGATTTTACGCCACCGAACTGCTAACATTTTTATCTGGTCAAAATACCAATTTCTTTGTTTTGATTCAAAACCTTATTTGGCATGTAAAATTTCTTTATAAGATTTACAAAAAGTATTAAAAAACATAAATTTAAAAAGTAAAATAAAATAAAAAAGTATTTAAAAAATAATAAGTTTTAGTCCATTTGTAAAAAAAATAAATGTTATTAAAAAGGTAATACTTTTATTTTTATACGACTGGGATTCAGAAAATTAGTCAACATAATATCCATTATTTGAAATCACTTCTTGCCATCTTTCAGGTAATTGCCGAATCCCGGAACGATGGAAAGATATTGGTTCTGACGCAAGATAATTCTTGAGAAAATCTCGTGTCTGCTCAACATTTTTGAAACAATATCCGGCTAATTCATGTTGCATTGAACGAAACTAATGAAAATTTGTATGAGCGAAATCTGAAGAATAATCCTAACTGTAAAATTGTTTCTTGAGTATGTTTCGCTACATGCTGTCTGACATTGTCATGTAGCAGCACAATTTTACGCGATCCCTGTCCGAAAAAAGATTTTTTTTTCTCGATTTGTTTAGCAAAATTCAGCAATTGTTTGGTATAACGTTCCGCATTAATGGTTTCACTAGCTTGGAGTAGGTCATAATAAATGTGTTCTTTCATATCCCACCAGGTGCAAAGGAGTACTTTTTATTGTGAATATTTGTTTTGACAGCTGAAGTAGCTGGCATTCCAGAGTCTACCCACTAATGTTTGCGTTTTGGATTATTGTAATTAATTCAGTTTTCATCTCCAGTGACGATTTTCCATAAAAAGTCTTTCTTATTTGTCTAGCAATTAGGGATCTGCATGTTGTTAAACGGCATAAAATATTGCTTTCGGAAAGTTTGTGCAGAATCCACTTTCCAGCCTTCATAATTTTTCCCCTGTCGTGTAACCGTCTCCCAACAGTTCTTTGATCAAAGGAGCACCACTACGTGGTTGATCGGTAACATCAAAATTTCCGTCTTTGAATCAACGATACCAGTATTTGCATGTACTGCTGGAAAGGGCATTATTACGAATTACATATTGATTTAAATGTATAGGATGTATTTTTGCCTTGATCAAATTCACATCTTATGCAACACCGAACGTACAATTTTTCATCATTCATTTTGAAGACTGATATTTTGGTTTTTATAAAATAACTTAAGCATAAAATTAATATATTTATAAAATTTAATATATGTTGATTACCAGTGTAAAATTTCGCTAGAGTTATTTGATAATATTTGGATTAGTTAAAAACGATGAAGAAATGGTTTAAAACTTATGCCTACACCTAATAAATTATATAATAAACTTATAATAAGCTTATAAACTCTCCAACACATGTTTACTAATTAATAAGGATATAATACAATAACAATAAAATATTAATTATAATTAAAATAATAAATATAATAACAATATTGGTATGTCAAAATGAGCATTTAGTACCATTCTAGTTGAACAAACAAAATTTGGATTAAAAAAATAAAAAGATGACAAAGTGTTAATAACGAAACTGGCAACCAGTATGATCTTACTGGCATTAATAATTTATCGAAAATACTTTTAACGGAAAAGGGGATAATTTTCACCATTACAAGAATATCTTCTATAGCAAGATTATTTAGTCAAAGACAAGGAAGTAACATTGAAATTATTAATCTATCTCTGAAAAATTATATAATAATATTATTAAAAATTAACCATGTTAATATTATTAAATAGTTAATGTTATAATAATATAATAATAGTTAAATGTTATATATATATATATATATTAATATTAAATATTATCCAATCATTATTGTTATTACTAGAAAAAATATATATTAAATAATATTTAGATACTAAATAAAAATTATATACCTATAACATTTAATTAATAATTATTTGATTATATCATCACTCACTGGATAATAAAACGATTATTCTAAAAATAAACTGAAAAAAAGTATTAATTAAATTATATATATATTATTATTGACAAGAAGAAAAAAGATTATTACACATTTATAAGACACTTGATGTATTATATCATAATTATGTACTGCAAACAGTCTAAATATAATTTATAGATCAGATAATTACTTTTAATTCACCTCATTTTCTTTCATTTATATTATCCTTTCATACATCATAATTTAGACGTTAGTTGTTATGTTTCTTAACAGTTTAGTCTGAAATTTCTATTGACTAAAATGAGATATTTGTGGTTCGATTTTATGAATAAATTTATTTCAAAATTTATCTGTTTTTGAAATCCAAGTACCTCAGAGTCTTTTGGAAGGCATTTAAATTATTTTGTGGAACTTTAAATGTAAGAACTTCATTTTATCAGGTTACCACTAGGTGAGCAAACAAAAAATTGATGGGAAACTTCTAAGGGACTGACAGGATATACTATAGCATATACGGAACATGGTCGATAGAAGCGAAGAGTCCAGATACAGAGCTTAAAAATACGTGAGCAATTCAGTAAGATTTTAATTTTTTGCAGTTACCTTGAACCAGACATAAATTTAAGCAACAATGGTAATATCAATAGGAAACAAAAATTTCACCCATTTATAATAGTGATAAAAATACGGATACCTTTAGAATCTTAATAGCAATTCTTTTGATTAAAAGGACTTTATGGTCAGTAAGAGAATAAGAAATTATTTATTAACCGCCAGAAAGATTGCCTGTTACTAATCTATTTTCAACCTAAATCTGATTTCAACTCAAAGCCTAGAGGTATCAATTTAATAAGATTTAACTTTAAGAGCATCATTAAAACGCATTTTTTCTGATACAAGAATGGGCACTAGTTAAATATTTCATTGTTAACGAATATGTAAACTGTAAATGAGATGGTGACCATTAGATCGAAAAATGAGGATTTCCTGAGTGACCACTTTGCTTACCCTGTCTCACTTCAATAGACACATTTTTTGAAGACATCTAAAAAAAGTATGTGTAAACAAACCTTCTTCAGTTGTAAACTCATTCAAGCATGTTTGTAGTGAGATAAAGTATGTAACGTGTTGGCGAAAAACCGTAAAGGTAATGTAAAAGTAAATATGTTGCTTAGCCACAAATTACATTGTCAGATATTTTATTTACTTAAAATAAATGTTTTCATCAATACTTTATAGGGTCTCTTTGAAATATTAGGATTATTCTCATTACTCTCATATATGTCGCTTGTTCTTGATAATTTAATTTCTAAAAAGGAGAATTAAGACAAAATGTAAAGAAGAAATTGAAGAAGAAACATTTCATACAGACTGTTTAAATAAATAATTTTTTTAACTTCTTAATTAACATAATTAAATAAGGAAAGTATAAAAAATCACATTTTTAATATTTTTCCAGTACTGTGCATTTTTTTGCATTCTCCCTCATCCATAAAATGTTAACGCTTCAGAATTTACATTCTCATTAGTTTTATTTTCCCATACCAGGCATCTGCTAACCTATTTTTAATTGTGTTATGGATTCATTCTAATGAAAGAAGAATTTTTGCTTTCTGAAGAATAATTTTTCCTTTGGTTTTCAGAACAACATTTTAATGTCGTAAAAATAATTTTTGCTAAACTGATATATTGATCTCCTACACCTTATGTAAGTGCAAAGGTAAATAGTTAACTTTAAATGGTTAATTTTAATGGTTAACATAAGTCCATTTATTATGGGTTTAGAATTTTATTTTACATTTTAAATTTCGTCAATATGTTGTTTTTGACTTCCCCGTTTCTTAATTATTATTTGATTTAATTAATTTTTAATTAATATTTTTCCAATTTATCTGAGGTATTGCTTAAACGTTTTCCAAATGCACAATATCTGCAAAAAATATTCGTACGATCACTTCATTTGTAAAACAGTATGACACTTATTGAAAAATAAATATAATCAGATGTACTTCATATTAATCTATAAGTATCAAATAACACAGATAAAAAAATATTTTCAAAAATCTATGGGCTTAGGTTTGGAAAACTCAGAAAATTAAGACCAAAAGAATTATTCGTACGATTATATTTATGACATAAACAAAATAGTATTAAATTTATTTGGCATGTCTAATATTTTATTGGTCTTCCTTTCCTATTAAGCACCATTTTAAATCTCATGCATTTATTAGGCAAGGTTTGCGCAAAAATCACAAGGAATTTTCTGCCATTCTTTTATGTATATGTATATTACAATTTTTATAAAACATTTATGTATACTTCCTAATTAACATTTAAATGAAAAGATTAGTACCAAAATATTTCATTTGTAGCAAGTTTTACATTTCAAGTATGATTTGAATAAAGGTGATACACATATGTTGGCTAGATGCTTAATGGAACAATACTTTTGCTCACAGAAATTTCAGAGAATGATTTCAATGATTCAAATTCCGAGATTTTAATGTAAAATGTCAAGTTCCGTAGAAAACCACCAAGGGGAAGATTTAAGCGAGTTATTAAACGAAGGTGATGTTCAAACAAAAATAATTGTCTTCTTTAATAAATGTAATTTAACAAACAATTTCTTCAAAAAAAATCTGGATGTGTGATATTACCTAACATATGTACCTACAATATTTATTCAGAATATCTTTTTTTCCGTCGATCAAATATGGCCTGCTGGAGAAGGGCTTCAATATTTTAAAAAATTTCAAAAAGTGTGTAAATGATTGGATCTTTTGAAACCAATTAAAATTTTCTATAATAGAATTCATAAACTGCCTAAATTGCGGAGAAAATAATGATTTGAAATGTTTCTAATGAAAATTTTCTGAATTTCGTTGAATTTCTTTTAAACTTAACATTTTTGGAGACATTTAGCAAAATTGTAATTATTTCAATTCAAATTCTCGAATCTTAAGAGCTTTGAAATAAAATAAAAATTAGAACAGTCCCTTATTTAGTGTTTTAATAAATATTTTTTTAATTTTGTTCTAATATTGATATTTAGATTGAGAATAACTTTTGTAAATTGAAAGTAACTTTATAATTGGTACAATTATCTTTTTTGAGATGTTTCATAAACTATCTTAATTTTGGACAATTTAGATGTACTTCTTTTAAGACAACTTTATTTCTTATCTTATAAATGTTTAATTTTTCCTTTACGTTTATTTAAGAAATAGAAAAAGAATTGTTTCTAAAAATTAAAAAACAATAAAACATCATTTTTAATATAATATATAATATTGAAACTATGTAACACCATAGAAAGGATCTTTTTCGGCGAAATTCTCATCGATCCAAATTTTTGATATAATTGTAAGAACAGAAATACTGCCTAGGCAGAGACGATTGGGATTAAGATGGTGTAATGCTGGAAGGTATGTGAAATATAAAAAGATCTACCACCCAGTTGGTATCAATGTTTCTTCCCTCTTCTAGCAAAATGTGTTGCGAAATCATCGTGTTGAAAAATAATATTTACATATATTAAGGTGGTCCATAAGTTGTCCGAAATTATTGTATAATATTGCGTTATGTTTTTGAAAATGAACCATTTTAAGAGTTGGAATAATAATTGAAATCAGGAATCACCTCGATATAAAGTAACTCTTCATATATCCACCAAACGCTTAGAATTATTCTTTTATCTTCTGATGACTGTTTTTGCGGTTTTGTGTCTCTGAATCCATTGATTTGTCATATCCAGATTGTTGTAGGAAATTCATTTTTTGTCACATGTCGTAATTCTTTTTAGAAAACGAAATTCTTGAGGATTTCGTAAAATTTTATTGCAATTATTCAATCGTCTATTTGTCGGTTATAGTGTCAATTCGGGAAGAAAGCTTCGGCAAGTCTTTTTTTATACATCCCAGCTAGTACAAATTTTTCCGTACAATTTCTTTAAAAGTACAAACTTTTAAAGATACTTGTAATATACCGGTTGATATATTCCATTCTACAGCTGTTCTCAATGACTCGTTATCAAGTAAATATTGTCTACCATTACATCGGTTGTCATCCAAGTCAAAATCACAGCTTCGACATGTTTTGAAGCATTCAAAAAGCACCGCTTTTTATTAGCATCAAAATTTTTAAATAATCTCGCCCCAGGATGACCAAGTTGGAAATCGTACAATAATAATTCTCGAACTAGATTTTTCAGGGAAAAATATAATTATCTAAAATAATATAAATTAATATTAATATTTTTTTTAAAAAATAATTTTATTTCACAAAATTTGAATTTTTTGTTATTGGTATTTAAGTAACAGGAGTTTAGAACAAAAGTTTATTTATAATAAAAATTAGGATAAGTATAGAATAATCCTGATATTAATGGTCCACTTTAATATTTGCCCATGTTTAGATTTCCTTATAGGCATTATTTAATCATTCTAATAAATCTAATACGGACTTGGTTTTCATTTCCCAAGTCAAATACATTAAGATTGTTAAATTATTTAGGAAAATCTTAGGTAATAGAAATTTTACGGTGGCAATTATGTAAAAATATTCAGGATTCCTCAAATAAATTCTGTAGTTACATAAAAAAATTAGCATAACATCAAGACTATGTAGTCAGTTTTTTTTTGCGAAGCATTCTTTTTTTTAATATACCATATATATCTTACTTGTCATATTCTTGTAAAATCTCAATCACTGCTTTGATTGCTACTTCATACTCATTAGACTGTCTGGTTACATTGAACAAGCGAATAGATTCGATCTGATCTTCAATGTTCAGTTTTGGAATAGAGAGATCAATAGCAACAATAAAATTTAAATCAATTCTGAAAAATATGTTTAATCATTGAATTTGTGAAACCAAATTATTCTCACCCAGAGAACATATAGTCAAGGAAGGTGAAGCTTTGTATTGAAAAGTCCGCATATATTTGAATCTTGAATGGAAGTATTTTAAATAAAAGTAAATTCAATATTTTAAAAATTAAACATATTTATTTTAAATTTATTTAATTTTTCTATTTTTCTTACAATAATGAAACCTTCAAATCAGAATTAGTTTTTATACTCAGAGTCAAACGAAATTCTTTTTAAAAATATTATCAATTTTAATAAACAAAACACATCAAAAAAAGATAGGTAAAAATAAAAAATCTAAAATTAAAAAAAAATACTTAAAAAAAAGGATAAACTGGTAACATATTAAAAAAATATTTACTTAATAAAAAGCTGAGTATTATTGATAATTATTTAAACCAAAAAATTAATTGTAAAAATTGGAGAATTCCACCATCACAATCACTTAAATTCTTGTTCCTCAATCATCACCATTAGTCCAGTTGATATTATTGACATAAATTATTATTATTTCATAACTTAAAATTATAAAAGTAGTGAGTTATATTAGTGTAAATTGGTAAATTGTTAATTTTTAGTCTCATGTAGCGTTTCGATAAAATGAACCCTGACGAACCGGGTTTTCGTTCTGAGCGCTGATGACCAGAATAAACTATTTAAGATTAGCTCTGGGAGAAAAGAAAAATGGGAAAGAAATGTAATTTTGGGGCTGTCGTGTAGTAGAACCTATAACTAAAAAAAATTAGATACTGAAATATAAAACATACTCTTTTATTTGATATAAATGTCCCTATAAAATAAATAATCTATATAAATAGTGATGTGAAAATCACATTTTGTATTGGAAACTTCACATGAAACAGCCTAATGCAAGTATATTTAGTTTATGAAACTATTTAGAAAGTTTTTAATTCAAACTTAAAATGTCCTGAAACAGATCTGGAAAATTGGATTAATGATCAAAGAAAGAAAAAAAGAAGTCTCAACAATAAGTATACAATTGAAAGCAAAAAACATTGCTGATGAAAGGAAGTGAACGCAGAAAATATCTTCGACTAGTTCAGCAAAAATTCGTTTCATTGTTGTTCTTTGCATAAGTACCGAGTGTGGTAAACTATCGTCTCTTGTGATATTCAAGAGAAAGACTATACCAAAAGGAGAATTTTTGAAGTCTGTTAGGTACTGAAAATGCTAAAGAGACATGTTTAAAACGTTGTTTTTAAAGATCAGACTCTTTAAATACGAACCCTTTTCTTATATTTGATTAAGCTATATCAAAGTTAACAAAAACAGTAGCAAATCAAGTTAAAAATAATTGAATACTTGTATTTATTTGTGGAGGACTGACAAAATTGCCTCAGTGTTTAGATCTTTTTATTAATAAATCGTTTAAAAATAAATTAAGGAATATATGGGAAAATTGGATGATTAGTTGATACCAAATTTTTGAAGATAGGAATATTAAAAAAGCTTCTTATGTTGAGGTTTGACACTGGAATTGAGCAATCGTCGTATTATGTAAACATATTAGAAAAACTACAGTTGAGTAATATAATGAAGATATAATTGAGGATTTAGAAATTATTAAAGATGAAAGTAACAGCAAACAACGCATATTTTCTGAGGAGCTTTGGATTATTTTATTATTCTTAAAATGAATCCAATGAAAGTTTTGATGGGTCTACTTAAATAAATTTTGATATTATTTTATTCTAATTTTAATTACCATTACATAACAGGTTAGGTACAGTTTTTACATGCACCGGTATTACATAATATTCAAAATCTTATAAATGTATTTATGTATTTTCATAAGATAACCCGCACCTCATAACCCACCCTTTCAGTTTTTTGATATACACAACCATTTTAGTATAATTTGCGAATTATCTTTGGAACTTAATGGTATAAAATAGTAATAAAATAATTAACCAATGCCGTATAATCCGGTAACCAAAACCGCAACCATAGATTAACCGCAACTAATGGTTTTCACAAAAAAATAATTTTTTAAAAATATGTCGCGGCTTTTCTAAACTAAACATTTTTAAAGTTAAATAATAAATTAAAAACAATATGGCATTATAAATCTATAATTTTTGCAAAGCTACAAGTTGACGAAAGACAAGTACTGAATTGAAGAAAAGACAAAGAAATATTAATCTTTCAAAATCCAAATTATTATTATTATTATTGAAATACCCGAAGAATTTGAAATGGATTCATTTTGTAGATCAACCGAAGAATTGTTTAATGGTTTTGAATAAACTTTATTTTGTTATTTATATTATTTTACATCTTATTCACGTTCTGATAAGTCACGTGTTTTGTTTTGTTTCAAATTTTTAATAAAACTCTAAATAGGCCACATCCAAATGTTATTTTTAAAAATTAGGGTTTTTGTAAGATAGACCGCGGTTTATATACGGGATTTTACGGTAATTAATACCTAAGCAAAGAAATATAAGAAAATGAAAAATTGAATACTAAATATGATACTTTAAGTAGCTTTATGTTAGAAATATTCTATTTTCCGGCCAAAAAACTAAAAAAATGACAAGGAAATGTAAGAATTTTATTAAGTTATTATTATGATTTAGCTATCCTGATTAAGTTGACAATAATGAAAACACAATAAATATAATTAAATCAATTTAGCTTTAACCGAGTCCTTTCAATCACCAGTTAGTTCCTGAACTCGAGCAAGGTTCAAGCATAATAACTGACAAAAATTAAAATCAAACTAATCTTTTCACGTTGTAAAAGAAACACGGGTATCTTCTCGTATAAGATACTCTTTTTTCGATTAATATAATTCCCTTTTTATTCAAAATCACTTTAAATATAACTGCCCCTGTTAATTCTTTTTATCGAATAAACAAACCTTTACTAAGCTTTATAAGCCGTCTGAGCTTACCAATTTCGGGAGCTTTTTAGATACTGGTTTTATTACTGGTCGATCTGGCTATCAGCTCCATTTAATTCGTGAGCTAATTCCTCTGGGCGATTATTACTGACTTTGTCTGTTTTATTAGGAAAATATCAATAACTTGTCATCTATCTTCGGCATTACGATAAAAAGTGTTATCATCAAGTAATTAATCCTAACATTTCTATTGTAGCAGGTAAATAGAAAAGTCGATTTAAGATATTTTTTACTGTTTAATTTTTTCAATAACTGTAACAGACGTAACAGACTCGAAATTGGTAAAATAAATAAAATTTGGTTTTTATTAATAATTTTCAAAATATGTCTTTATGAATTGGAATAAATAAAATTAATTTTTTATTTTCTAATTTTAAAATTAATCAAAATTATTGTTTTGTTTCGATGACATGTTATAAATATCGTAGAACAAATTGAATCAAAATAATCAAATATTTCTTTTATAATATTTAAATTATAAATTATTTATAAAGAAATAATAGAAAGTGAAAATGAAAAATTTTGATTTCAACCATTCAGAATTTTACTTGGTAAAAAGTTTTTTTTTGTAAGAAAATAAAATTTCGACCAATTTATCTGAGCAACTCAAATAATCTTTGATATTCAATTAAAAAAAAATTAATTAAAATACATTATTTTTGAATATTTATAAAACTGAAATGAAAATCCAATTTTTAATAATCGGAAAATCTTGATTTCCTCTTCTACAAAAATTTACTTTAGTAAAAAACCGACAAATCAGAGTAATTGACTTGTTAACAGAAAAATTGCCGTCGAAAAAACGAAATAATTAAAATATTTATATCAATATTTTCATTAAAATTAGAAAAATAATTAATTAAATAAATAACTGCGTAACCTTGCGATATCATAAGCCAAAAATATTCAAGAAATGTCATATGTATTAAATAATTTATAACTTTACAACAAAAAAATCATTTCTTTAAAAAATATATTTAACTAAATTATCATTAGGTAACATGTTTTATATCTTAAAAGTTTTAATTACAGATCACACTGACAATACACTAGATCTTATTTTCCCCATGTTGAATGATAATCTGTGGTTGTCGTTCTTTTATTAATAATTATTCGTAAATTCTTCATTCTTCACTATTATCAAAGTGGCTCAAAATGATTTGAAAATTCTTTGCATTAACTTTAGTTTTCCATACATCGCAAGTCAATGACTGTTCTAAGACTCACTGGATCTACTTAATTGTGAATGCTTACCAATACGTGTTCTGAGGTGACGCCGTGTCTCTCATATTTATAGACTATTTCATCTATGACATTTTAATTGGTACACGATATTAGCTTGAAATTAGCTTTTAATTTTAAAATTACAGTGAAACCTGTTAAAGCTGGAAATTGTTTTGGCAAAAAAGTTGTATAAACCGAAAATCCTAGTTTTCTTAAAATGTAATTTATAAATAAGGTATTTCGAAGCCGGAAAATGTTTTAAAATATTCAAAAATTGGTATATATATAAATCTGTTAAAACTTGAATTATTTTTGCTTTAATATTACCCACTTTGTAAGAGTTTTAAATTTTAGTATGTCAGTTAGCAAAATAAACAATTTATTATTGAAGCAGAAGAATGAAGTAATCAATATGGTGAGAAATCAACAGAAGATTAGTAAAGTTGCGAAAATTTTTAATTGCAGCAAAAGCTAAATAAGTGATGCATGAAAAACAAAGATGCAATGATTAATAGTGTTGAGAAGAATTTAAATGTCTAAGAATAATTTACAAAAAGGACTACATGAAGGAATAAATGGAACTGTTTTTGAATGGTTTTGTGCTCCGAGATCAAAAAATATAGTATTAAATGGTCATATACATGGTGTTTCATAAGTAACTGACATTTTTTAAATGAATGATTTATTATTAAATTTTTAATTCTTGGAATCAATAATTTG
>JBBMKC010093363.1:0-16805 GCA_037834085.1 Bipalium vagum | reverse complement strand
TTATTATTATTATTATTATTATTATTATTATTATTATTATTATTATTATTATTATTATTATTATTACCCTGCTATTATTGATGATGATGATTATCTCCGCTATTTCTATTGATTTTTCTTTCCTTCCTTGATTATTATAAAGTTATTTAATTTTTTATTATTATTATATTAAATTATTATCATTTTCATTGAGACTGGAACGGTTAAATTGTCAAACAGTTAAATTGATCCCTGATCTTTGATTGTCGAACATCAAATCTTATCCTTCCACGGACACAAGGTGCGAAGGATAAACATGAGGTTGAGGGTATGCTTAATTCTCAACCTTTTATTGATCTTAATTTTATATTAAGGTTTTCTTAGTTACTTTTATCAATGGAACGAGGAGGGGTACATTTCTTATGCCTTTTCATCTTCAGTAAGTAAAGGCTGATATCCAGGGTATCTCTTCTTTAGAATTTTGAAAGCGATGAACCCAAGGACCAGTTATGAAGAGAACTACTTGTACAATTATAAGAGACTTCGAAACGTGAGATGTGGGATCTTATCGAAGATACAGATTCTGAAGATGCTACTTATTCAAGAATCCATGCTTTTAGGTTCTTTGAAGACTTATCTGCACAGATACAAGAGGTGGAAAGGAGTTGTTTTGGCTGTTATGATTCCCAAGCTTGACCCACACCTTGCCAAAGTTAATACTAAAGTGAATGTTCACCGTCTTGACTTTTCTAAAACTTTTAATGGAAACATACCCGTTACCCCTCAGTGACTTTAAAGGAAATGCTTGCTTTCGAAGGGAAATACTTCTAGGAGCTCTAATGCGAGGTTCGTATGAGGTAAAATAATTAATGAAGTCGATCCATCATACCGAAGCAATATTATCCAAAGGAGACAGATTAGAGTATGTCCAGCTCAGAACCCTCGTCTAAAGAAATAAACAAAGAGTGACCCAGACCCCTGTTGGTACGGATACACTGGTAAAGCGAGAAGTTGGTAATCCAAAGCTTGCTGAAAATCATTGACAAAACAGTTTCAGCAGAATTTATCAAGATTCTTCATCGTGATTTTGAAAATGTACTCAGCGTTGACGAGATATTATCGGTTGCCACAAACCTCTTCAATTAATTGAAGAGCACTCGAAGGAGTCGGCTGACATTCACCAGACAGCCTAAGCCGGAGCCAATATTGAGATGGCAGAATTGATAAACTCAATTAAGCATTTCAACTCCATCCATCGTTAAATGAGGAAAAGTACTGTGACAAAGCTGAGCATTGAGAGGAATTTCCATCAGAAAGTTTTACTTGTGACCCCATCCGACGTCCAAGCTGAAACGAAGAGAAAATACGAGCGACGAATTGTGTTTCCACTCCATTTTCTTCCATTCCAGATAATAACACCTCTGCAGTCAAAGAGGTCCTCTTATTTCATTAGTCTTCTCAACAAGTCCCAGTTACACTGTCAACGTGACCAGGCAGAGCTCGTCTGCTATTTTAATGTTGACCTCCTTCATCGTCACTGATTTATCCTGACCACTTTACCGAACAGATCTATTTTCGAATAATGAGTCTCACTATTTACATAGTATGACCAAAACAATTAAATAGGGATAATTTATCAATTCGGCCAAACTGTTTGGCACACACAGATTCTATTTTTAGACCTTATTCAAACATGAATGCGGATTGGAGCAGATGATGACTCCATGTTTTATGGTCAAATTAGTTGAGCAGCCTTTCCATTTGAATTGTGTGATAACAAAATTCAAACGGTTATCGCCATAAGGATGTCAATCAGACCGCGGGAAATTTTTAATTTCAAAAAACCCTATTTACAATGTCGTGGTTAATTAATATTATAATTATTTTTAAAAATAATAAATAATAATAATAAAATATTGAAAAATTTAATGAAAAGTATTTTTTGTTTTAAATATTACGTGTATTGAGTATTATAGAATTTTACTTAATCGATAATAAAATGTAATCAATATATTGATTAATGCATTTTTAAATTTGACATTATTTAATAATGTTAAAATTTAAAGTTATTTCCTAAAATAATAATAATGATAATTAATAATAATTAAAATCCCGTGGTTTGATAAATTCAATTTGATCATTAATGTTGTTGCTGTTGATATCACTTGTAAATTATTGGCAAAATAGGGTCTCTTGGATTATCAACCAAGCAGATTTTAATATGGCGACTGCACCAGTATTAAGATCATTAACATTCCCATGGAACATTACAACGAAAATAAGTCCCTAACATTCTGCATTCCTAATAATTTATTCTTTGTTGACTGCATTGTCGGGCTTTGATATCTCTCTTAGTATACAAAGGTTACAAAGTAATTTACAATTTTTTGAGGTAGTGTAAATAAATAGAAGACCCACGCACACAGGCTTAATTAAGTAAATACATTTGTCATTATATTATTCACAAATTAATTATACAATTATTATTTAAATAATTTTATTATTCTCCAGGTTTTAAATACGCATTCTGTTGCTTAGTGAGAATCAGAATCGATTTAAACGGTGAGCACGGAAAAGGGAAAAGTTGTTAAAAGATTAGTGATGACAAGTATAGTCTTCCATCACTTTTAAATTGACTTGTCTTCACAAGTGTTTGGGAAATTAATGACATTTGGACCAGCATGTACTTTTTATTTGCTCTATTTATTTCGAATAATTCAAGACGTATTCTTTTCTGTGCCTTCTTAAAGAAGATTTGCACTTCCGCTTGATTGGTTAAAATAATTTTTTCCTATTTTTGGCAGATTTTTTCTAATTAGAGAAAAACTAACAGCCTAAAATCGAAAGGGTTCTATATTTAATAAGTTACTATTTTAAGAAACATGTTTCATTGAAAATTAACAAATACACTTGTGAGATAATTTGAAATCGGTCGGGAATATAGCTCAGCGGTCAGCGCAGTCCATGGGCATGTGAAAGGTCATGTATAGCCTTGGATCATAGCAAACGTGAAATGAGGAAATTCTGAGAAGTCTCCAATTTCCTAAATGTCAAATAACCAAAATCGGAAAATTCTGCTTGGTGTCTAATATCATATGGAGTGCTGCGCAATGGAAATTTCACAGAGATGTTAGAAAACAATCAGTAAATTTCTTCGAGCTCCACGAAATTGAAGATGAAAACCTCAATGACGACCAAAATCAATGCCTGTCTGATTATGCTGCTGAAAATCTCGACGACTGCGATGATGACCTGCTCCAAAATGAAGATGAAGCCAAGCCACAATAGGCGCACATTTATGTGCAAACGATTAAGTTCGTGAAAGAAAAAACTTGTTTTTTAAATAAAATTTTGTCCGTTCCAAACATTTATTTTAGTTACGTAAAAATTATCATAACATGTCTACGTTATGTGAATTAAGAGAGGAAGTGTAACAATTCTTTCATATAAATATCAAATTACGGCCGGTACGTTAGGAAATTGTCAGTGATCTGTGATTGATGATCGATCGATTGTGAGACTGAGATTGGTCGTCGGTCTTTATAAGCTCTTCAAAATTAGCTGGGATTCCTCGAGGCCCTTCAGTATTTCCAGTGGTTTTGTAAGGGTACATAAGATTCTAGTGTAGAACACACGAGTCTCATCTTTTTAAACTAATTTGCTTCGATGATTCTGAAACAGTTAAGACATGTTCACGATCTCCCCGTAACTTCCCTTGGAAGAATAAACTTGAAAGTGGAGCTCGATTTCTTAACTTGTGTGAGAAAAGAAGAAAGGAAAATTATTATTATCCGGAGTGGAATCAGACCAGGAGAGATTTTCTTTCAAAACCATATTTATATTTCAATGTCGTTACTTTATTAACGTCATGTAATTTTTTAATAATAACAACCGAAATGTTCAGAAAATATTATATTAACATAAGGGAATACGCTCTACACTTCAAACGACCTGTAACCATTACCATCACTAGAGAGATTAAATAATGTTGAGCAATAAATTTTAATGAACTTTTAAAATGAATGGAGCTTAAGGTTATTTTATAAATGTATGATAGTGTAAAAATCGATATCGTCATGCATGGGTCTTGAGTAATCAATTCTTTTAAATCGTCCCGATCTAAAATGGTTCTCAAAAGGGATGATATTTGCAACTTAAAGCTGCTGAAAACTCTTTGATCGGGCTTAGTTGAGGCGAGTGTTTTATTACTAGTTTCATTACCGGTATGGCCATGACTTTTGGCTTGGTGTAAGTTGACTCTGTTTCATCTAAGTAAACCAGCTTACCGTTTTCAAAGTACTCAATGTCCCTCGCGTAAAGCTGTGTAGCCTCAATGTTTTTACTATTATTTCTCTGTTCGGCAACTCTGACTAATCGCTTTCTGGTATCATTCATGTCCCGTAAAATTCTTGAGACAGTACCTTGGCTGACTAAAATGCGATCAAATTCAAAGGGAAACAATCGAATATTTTTTCTATATATGTATTTCTGCACAAGCCTGCATATTAAATTCTCGTAATTAGGATTTGTTTGAATATTCACATTTGTAATGGCAGAAAACATTAATTGTACAAAACTTGTGAGGTTTACACCAAGGGTTAACAACCGCGAAAATAATAATAATAATAATAATAATAATAATAATAAAAGGTTAAATTAATTAATTTCCAAATAATATATTAATATTAATAACTGATTTTGACTTGATTAATAAACGACCGCAACAAAGCAAAGAATAACCTTGTCCACCAATTCCTGTCTAACTTCTCCAGTCTTTTGACTACGAATTCTCTGGTTGAACTCCTTTCCTTCCAAGACGAGAAAGTCATCTCCGGGCTTCAGAATTCCGCATTTGCTGGCAATGGACCTGGCTGTATTGACATTGTCACCTGTCACCATCCTGACAGTGATACCAGCCTTTTGGCACTTGGCTATCGCGTTTGGAACCTCCGGTCTGACAGGATCTTCAATGCCAACAATTGCCAGGCATGTCAGACCGGAAACGATTTCCGCCTCGTTCTCAAAATCCGGTTCCTCGGTAATGCTAACCTCGTTAGCCTCAACGCGACTGTCTGCAGAACAAATATCTCCCCATAAGAACCAAGCAACAAAAGAAGATGGCAGTTGATTATTCGAGATAACATAAATAATTATAATAATAATAATAATAACAATAAAACAAACTGTAAATCAAATTTTTGTAAGCAATGCCAATCGTTCTCAACCCGTTGGAAGCCATCGGTTCAATTACGGTCTGGACTATTTTGTCCTGGTCTGACTTCTTGAAAGGTAGAACCTGACCATTGTCCGACATGATGAAGGAGCACCTGAACCAGAGATTAAATGTCTCAACACGTTGTCCCTTTAAAAGAACAAATTTTTTGACAAAAATTACTGGGAAAAGATTTTGCACCTTGCGTCGTGAATGGGGACGTTCACGTGAGTATTTAAACTGATCTTAAATCTTTATATTATATTTATATTTTAATTATTTATTTTATATTATATTTTAATTTTAATTAATTTAATTTTAATATTTATTTTAAGATAATTTTTATTTGATTTTTAACAATGGCTCAATATATATTGATTTATTGAGAATGGAAATTTGTTTAAGTATTATTGTTTTAAAAAGACATTCAAAAATCAATGTTGATCAAAATATGACTGATTTTGTTGATATCGCAGCTAACAGTTCACAAATGAGTAATCTTTAACTTTTTATAAACGGAAGAGACATAAAACATGGCGCAAAACTTGAAAATCGCCTTTTTACAAATTATGAAATATACAAAACGTCCAACGAAACAATATATATATAAACGGGGAGAATCATTGAACTTTTACTTCTGTCGTATTTATTATGTATGGTTAACTTTAAACTCAGAAACATTTCTGACCCATCACTTAGTTACTAATGCGTTCTTTCACTTCTGAACAAGAAATAACACTAGCTATAGGAATCAAAACAACCACAATGACCAATGGGCAGATGGATGCATCAAGTGATTTCAGCAAACTGCAGGGTGCGTATGAGGTAAGTGTCCAATTTTGGAGCACAGCAAAACAGAACAATTTTGGAGCTCAGCAAAACAGAACATCATAATTAAATATGTTCAGTTGGCAATTTTGCAAAGATTTACTTTCAATGCAAAACAGTATTTTACAATGGGTCCTTTCTGATTAAGAACCATTTAGACGGCCATCAGGACGTATCTGTAGTCCCGGGGACCCATTGTTCCCAAGGCTGAGAGTGCTTTTAGTTTCTTGTTGAATTTTGTTTTCGTAATTTTACATTTTTTGTTACTTTGTTCGACGTCCATTTACAAAACGAAATTAACCGTATAAAATGTATCCAATTTCCGGTCTTCCGAAAAAATCATTAATTAAACCAACTTTATTGATGTCACAATCAAAGATCTCCGACAGCGAATTTATGACAGCGAGTAAGCTGAAGGCATTGTTCATGTCCCGTGATCGATTTGACTGTTTCGTGATTGACATTGGCTGTGATTATTGAGAAATAACGGTTCGCTGAGATCACTTGATGCATCCATCTGCCCATTGGTCATTGTGGTTGTTTTGATTCCTATAGCTCGTGTTATTTCTTGTTCAGAAGTGGAAGAACGCATTAGTAACTAAGTGATGGGTCAGAAATGTTTCTGAGTTTAAAGTTAACCATACATAATAAACGCGACAGAAGTAAAAGTTCAATGATTCTCCCCATTGAAGTGCACGTGCTTTAGTGATAGCAGAAATGGAATCAGTCAGGTGGCAGTTAGACATCACGTGTTCTTTAATCTCGAAAGCATTTTGCTTTGTTATCCTGGCCAAAATATTGGTCCTTTAGACCAATGTTTCCAAGCTGGGCAGTCAAAAAGAATTTATAGACGACGAAAAGTGAATGCAGAGTTAGTGAGGGATCGTAGGGAAGGAAAGTTTAGTTTTCTTAAATTGTACGCGTCAAGAAAGTGCGACATCTGAGCATTATCATAACATCAACCTAAAGCTTGTAACTTTATTTGCACTGACAAGCGGTCAAGAAGTACGTCACTGCCCTCGATGCACAAAAAAGGGGCTGTGATAAAATTGGCGGTTTATTTTTTATTCTCCCAGGATTTTTTATAGAACCCAGATTGTTTGAGGATATCTTCTTTCATTTATAACCTTGGCAGCACAAGTGGAGACGCACTAATAATAATAATAATGATAATAACAACCTTGCTTATACATCGCCGACCCCAGTGCACTTATATGGCTGAAAGTAACTCGAAACCAGAGGAAGGAGAGTTGTGATACTCTCCGATCAATTTTTTATCATCTATTTTTAACCAGGCTCATTCAATCAACACTTCGAGACCAATGGCGTTCGCCTGCCTCACCAAACGGTCGGGTAAACAAATATTTATAGACCAGAGTCTGTTGACTCCAGCCTGAGACGTCCACGAACGACGAACTCTCTTCTAAAGAGGAGAGAAGCTCGCTCTCACTGCTCACCTTTCTTAGCTTACATGAGGGCAAACATGTTCAACGCGCTCTCCCGGTCGACAATTGTTCCCCAGCGAGAGCGCATCTCTCATCTGCTCTCAGTCAGGGCGAACATTTTTGACGAACGTCTCCCTCGCCTCAACGACGACGGCAGCATGGAGAACGGCCACAGCGGGCCCAGGGACGTGCGAAAATAATGCAAATAATATAATATTTCCCCTTTTCTCTCTTTTCGACCACTTTTGGAAATAGGCTGCTCCACAGGGCTCAGCGAACATTGGACATATCGCCAACATGTTTTAGGAGAGCGAGCATTTTTGTTTTAATAAGCATCAATTTTAGGTGATAATAATAAAATTATTTTATTATAATGACTATAGAAATAAAAGTATGAGTCGTTATGGAAAGATAAGTAGTTTTAATAATAATAATAATAATAATAATAATTAATAATTAATAATAATAATAATAAATTTAACTATTAAATTATTATAATTTATTTGAAAAAGATCAGTCATGCGTATTGTTGAACTTCTTTTAAAATATTAAATAAATTAAATTTTAAAATACCCAATCAAAGTCTTAGCTTCAATCATTTTCTATAATCTTTGCCAAGTAACAAGAAATTTTTCAATACCATCTGTGTAACAGATGACAGGTTTTGCAGCAAAAAACCTAAACCCCTTTTTTCACTCAGTCTTTCAGTCTCGTTTTATTGAAATTCTTAGGATAAATGATAATATCTTTTGAAAATATCCGGATAGCAAGATCAAATAGAATGGAGCAACTTTCTTTAAAACTTTCTTTTCGGAATGTCTTGAAACATTATCCTAGTGGGATCAAATGTGTGTGATGCTCATCATTTTACATCGTTTATCAATTAATGATATTAAGTGACGGTATGGTTCTGCTCAGACTTCCATAAAAGATATAAAACTCTTCGTGTGTAAACTAACCTGTTTTCCTCGTGTGACTTCGTTATCTGCATTTATGACTACGTATTATTTTTACTACTTTCAAATACTTTTTTTCTCATTAGTAACAATTCGGTGTATAAAAGACTGGCTCGTATGATAAAAGTGTCATTAAAACCTTTATTCGTTGCTTGGAGAAGACTGTTCTACCAACGTTTAACCTTGGATACTTTGTTTATTTCTGTTGAATACAAAATATTGTAACATGAAAGAATTATGTCTACCTGTTAACTAACCCAAGGTATATTCACGAGACTTAAAATGGTCAACTTGAACAGAGCTTTTTAAAACTATTTTATTCAACCTTTAAACCTTAAAATGATTTTCTGAACCACTCTGTTACTTTTATTATCCATGTATATACATGAAAAGACTAAAAATAACTTAGACTGTAATAAAACTAATGAAGTTAACTCAATAAAAAATTTTAACAACACCTATGCATTTATAGGTCTCATCTCTGGAACACATTTTCCATCGGTCTACCGTTCCTTTGAAGCTTATTTCAAAAATTTCTAAATCCATCTGCCTAAGATGCCTCGTCGCGTTATTTTTCATTTTATCCTTTGAAACAAATTTATATCCTCGCATTTGTTTCTTCAGGTGATTGAACAACCAAAAATCATTTAGAGTAAGATCTAGGCTGTATGGAGGATGAGCTAGCAGCACAAACGTAGCTTTTGTTAATGTGTCTTGTGTTTTCTTAGATTTATGATTAGAGGTGTAATCCTGATTCCAAATAAGGTCCTGGTTGCGTGGCTTGAGTTATAAAGCTTCCGGCTTCAAGTATTAGATTACTGCAGTAATCCGAATTTAAGACTTTTATAATAAAAGCTACCTTTAAGATTCCATTTCTATCTCAAAATACGTTCAATATTTACGATTTAAAATTCCAAAACCCAAGATCTTGGATGGTCTCTCATTTTCTCGTCTGTAGCTATTAAATTCGATATAAAAAAATTGGTCCCACTGCATCCAGAAGAAGATTCCTTTCACAGGCCACTTGTCGTCAACCCATTGTCTTAGCTGTTAAAAATTTATGCACTTCCAGAATTATATAAAAAGAATCTTTTGAATTACCACGGAGTTCATTCTAATCGTTTCCCATCAAATAAGTACTTTACGGAATGTTGTCATTGAATAATTATATGCTGCCCTTAAATTTGAGAATCCATTAAAATCAATTTGACTCTAATCGATCCTGGAGGCATTGGGCTTCGTCTCATATTTTATACCATAATTAATGATAATAATTTTCTTTTTATATATTTTAGGCTTTTTATGTCACTCGGTTGAGAGATAATTTGTTACAGAAACTCTTTCGACTCAACATGGAACTCGTAACAACTTATTTATTTGTCGAGAATAAATAAAATGTTTAACTTATTTTTCTAAAATTAAAAAAATTCCAGAACTTTTTAAAAGATTTCGAAATAAATTCATCATTGAAGAATAATCAATAAATCTTTTTTTCATAATCCCAATACTGAAATGTATAAAACAAAACCATAATAAATCGATAAAAAGAATTTTTTTCAAGTTTGATAATAATCTTTGATCAACATTGTTCATTAATAACAATTGGAATTATTTATATAAGAAAATTAAAGTATATTTTTAATAATAATTGTTCTTAGTATTTTATTATTTTTATTATTATTATTATAAATTATTATTATATATTACATAAAATTATATTTTAATAAATATAATTGTTTATGTTTTGTACAGCATCTAAATCTGAACAACATAGATTAAAATACGAGGGTGGTTCAATAATTAAAGACATAAAGATGTTTATAAAGAGAAAAATTGATATGAAATGTATAATTATATTTAAACAGTAAGTTTGTAACCTTTTAATGATTAATTATTACTTAAATCATTAAAATTATTTTGTTTAAGTTAATTAAATATCATTAACTGATGACAAATCCACTTGTAAAGTGCGAAATATTTTAACAACGTTCAGTGATTCGATTTTTGCTTGCCGAAGGTGAAAAACCAATTGATTTTTATACTTAGATTTCCAAAAAATATGGGAAAAGTTGTATGACTCGAAGGAATTGCTACAAATAGATCGAAAAATTTAAAGAGGGGCGAACTTCAGTGAGCAATGAGTATCGTTGTGGGCATCCAGCTGAAGTTTCAACTTCAGATCTTGAAACTCGTATTGAATCACTTATTCTAGAAGATCTATTCTTGATCATATGCAAATGTATAAATATTCTATTTATGCTAGCTTACAAATCTCAAATGAAATGTTTAATTTGAGAAGTTAATGATTTCGGAAACAAAGATGTAAGTGAATGTAGAAATTTCGAATTATATTCTTTCTTAATTTTTGCATTTATTTTTAGATTCCACTATAGTTTTATGATGCACTGTGGTTTTTGTTGCATTTAATTTAAAGACATTACCATTACACATTTAAAAAACATTTTCTTTGTTTTATTACATAGATTTATTTTTATTATTAGTGAAGTTTATTTTTCGAAGTTTTGATTATTTAACATAAAAATATAAATATTATTAGACAAATGGTCAGAAAAAAAGAATTAACAATAACAGAAAGAGAAAGAATTATAGTTTATTATGAAGAGGGTTATTCTCAATTTTTAAAATCTCAGAAAATGAAAATATAACCATGTTGCATTCAATGGACATTTTACAGATTCTAAGATCAAAAATGTCATGAATACAAAGAGCATTGCGGGAGTTCACAAAAAACAAAAAGAGTGCAAAATAAAGAAATTTAAAAATTTTGCCTGTAAATAGACGTCTAACACCAGGAATTATAGCTAAAGTTATATTATAGCAAAATATAACGAATTTTAAGAAGTGAATGTCAGCGGTACTACGATAGAATGCAGGCTGAACAATTTTGGCTTGTACATTCGAGTAAGTGAAAAAACACCTTTATTTAGAAAAGTTAATAAAACAAAAGGAATGAGATGGACTATTAAACATCGATATTGGATATTTGAGCAATGGAAAAAGGTCCTATGAACAGATGAATTGAACTTCCAGATTTTCGGTTCTCCTCGCAAAATGTTAGTTAGATTTACTGCAGAAAGCTATATGAAAAATTGTCTGGTGCCCACAGTGAAGTTTGGAGGTGGTTCCGTTAGTGTTTGGGGTGCTTTGGAGGAGAAAATGTTGGTCAATTACACAAAATAGAGAGAACCATGACAAAAGAGGTTTTTAAGAATATTTTGGAAAAGATGGTTGGGGTATCTGGAACACTATTATATCAAGAGAAATATATTTTTTATGCATGAAAATGATCCAGAATATACCAGCACGTTATACAAAGCCTAATTGGAGAAGTTTGAACAGCAGAATATCCTCTAAGTAATGGAATGACCTCATCAATCGCTAAATCTTAACCAGATTCAATTACAGTGGGATGACTTTGACAGAAAAATTTGGTTCAACTGTCATCTTCATCAAAGAGTCTTTGGGAGACACTACAAGTATAAGATTGGTACATAAATTCCCGCGTTTTTTAAATTTGTCATTCTTGCTATTTTTAGCTTTGTTTTACTGAACAAAATTATTATTTTGAAAGCGCTTTTTGAAGCTACAAGCATGTAATCATTATTCATTCAATAACTTAATTATACATATATTTTTTAGCTCTACAAATTGATATTCCAGGCAGCGAAAAAATTCATTTTCGGCATTTATTATATTTTTCCTTTCGTCGTGGTCAGAAACCTACAGAAGTAGCACGAGACATTTGTGCTGTCTATGGACATAATGCAATAGGTGCGAGAACCGCTTAAAAATGATACAACAAATTCAAAAAGAGTAATTTTGATCTCAAAGAAAATTTCGCTCTGGTCGACCATTCGATTTCGACGAAGAACGTCTTCAGGAGCTTTTAAAAGATAATGGTCGCAAAAATCCAGAGAACTTGCTGAAAAAATTGACTGCATTCATCCGACAATCCTCAGACACCTTCATTCGATCGGCTTTGAGCAAAAATTTGGAGCTTGGATACCTCATAAACTCAGCGACCAAGACGAAGAAAATCGTCTCCAAATCGCAGCACAACATCTTGCTCGTCACCGAGCAACATGCGGCCACACGGAACGATTTCTGTAGAGAATCATCAAGGGAGATGAGAAATGGTGTCTCTACGTCCATATGAGACAGATGAAGGAGTGGGTATCTAAAGGAGTCACTCCTAAGCCAAAAGTAAAAAGAGAACTTCATCCTAAGAAAACAATGATATGTGTGTGGTGGAACTGGGAGGGCTTAGTGCACTAGGAAGTACTTTAGAAAAATAAGACTATAAACAAAGAACTCTATATAGCCCAGCTGTAAAGAGTGAACGAAGCTATCCAACTGAAAAGTTCAGATCGTTGCAGTCATGTTATTTTGCTTCATGACAACGCACGGCCACACACAGCGAATATAGTCAAAATAGCCCTCCAAGAGATCAAATGGGAGATTCTTCAACATCCTCCGCACTCTACTGACCTTGAGCTAACTGACTTTCACCTCTACCGCTCATTGTCCAATCAAATGAGGGGTGTGACATTCAAGAATAAGGAGGATCTCAAAAACTGGCTCAAAAAATTTTTCGAGACTGGCGATTTCTGAAGAAATGGTATCCAAAAATTGGTCGAGATGTGGGAGCAAGTCGTGAACAATAACGGAGACTATATTATTGATTGATTTATTAATTATAATATTAATAAAATAATAGATGGTTTTCACAAAAAACTTTAATAAAAAAACGAGTGAACTTATGTATCAACCTATTACAATGACTGCAATAATACCAGATGATTGGATTCAGAAAATTATGCAGTCTAATAGTCCCATGTCTTTTGACAGCAGATACGTGTAAAAATCAAATCGCAAGTGTGCCAAGAATATATGTTAGTATTCCATACGCATGAACAGAAATTTATGAAAAATATTATAACAGAGGATGAGATACTCTTGATTCCTTATGTTCCATACCGAAATCGTACATGGATTTTTCCAGAAGAAAAGCCACTAAAAATATCTCGTTCAAAGACATTTCGTCAAATATGTCTTATGCTTAGTTTGTTACTACTATTAGGTCTTTCAAATTGAAAGTTATAATTTTTTAGAAAATTTAGTTACTTATACAAATAACAAAACGAAGTCAATCAAGTACATTCATTTTTATTTACAACCTATTTCCTGTGTATTATCAAACTTTCGATGCTATTCATTTACCCGGGGCTGGGCTTTTTATTAGTGCAGTTTCTATATCGTCAATGCTGTCAAACTTTCTGTCAAGAAGGAAATGTAAAGATCGGAACAAATAGTAATCCGAAGGCGTAATGTCTGGGCTATTTGAGGCTGAGACATTACTTCTCATTGAAAGGATTTCACCTTTATCTGCGTCACTTTTATAGTGTGTGGTCTAGGTCCATCGTGATGAAAAATTATTTTGCGAATTATTTTTTCATTTGCGAACATCAAACATTTCACCGTAAACATCGCTGATATTTTCGGTAATTTAAATTGAATTTAGAAGTTTTTCTTATTTTCGACGATATAAGCAATATTAAAACAACGGTATTAAATATTAATAAAAAAGGAACTTTGAATTTGAAAACCTTAATACTTTATACTATAACTTTTTTATAATACAGTAGAGTTCGACTAATCCGGATTACTGAGGACTGAAGAATTTCCTATTGAATACGCGAAAAAAAAGTGAGCCAAACTTGGTGATTAATAAACATCCCAGTAATACAAAATAAGCATAACTCATAAAATATGTCAACATTAATTCAAATAGAGTATTTTTAAATCAATATTATTATATAAAACCTCAAAAAACATCAATATTTAATAAATATGAAGTGATTTTTGATTGCTTCTGTCCTTATATTTTGTTCAATATCCATTTCAGCGTCAATCATCAGATCATTACATTGTTTCAGATTTCTTCCATAATACTTTTGCTAGAGTCTAATTAATCCTTTAAAGTTTGAAAAGCAATTAAAACGTTTTTATTAGTTGGTAATTGTCTCTCAAAAATGTCCTCATTTTCCTCAGATATCTTATTTATTTACCTGAGCTTGATACACGCAGCATATAAACTAAAGTTGTCGATTTCACAAATAGCAGGAAGGTCTGAATCAAAATTGACAAAATCTTCAAAATGACCTTTATAATTTAAAATATCTCTTGGGTTTTGAAACGAAAAATCATGAAATTCTTTGTTTTCAGTTTCTTCTAATTCAATAATTCAAATCAATAAATTTTACGGTAAATACATTTCATTGAATTGATAATACTCGCATAAGGTGGATCTTTTTTTCATTTTAAATTTCGTGGTAAACAGAATATTTCAAGATCTTAAAGATTTTTTAAGTGTGGATGAACTGTAAATCTATATAGAATTGAAGAGATCTTTCTTTTTTCCTTTTTCATTTCATAATCTAATATTTTAAGATATTCTCTAAATATTTCTGTAGTTATTCACGCTCTTCTTTTAGACTGATGATTTACATTTAAATTTCTAATGCCTTTAATATATCTTGATCAATTTAATTTGACACAAAAATCAAAAATTAAATTAGACACTACATAATGTAATCAATTAGATTTGACACAACATATAAACCTGACATTAAGAAGTCAAAAATCCACTATTAGCTTTTACCTCACTAACCAATTAAAAATTTCATTTTGATTGTATCTAAAATATTTATTCAGTGATAAATGATTTATTTAGAAATAAAAAACTAACATGGCTATGGTATCAAGAAAATCTTTATTCATTTTAGTTTATCTTCATTATTTTAAAGCTCGTATTTAAATCTGACAGTACATAATGTAATTAATTAAATATCTGGGTTTGGCAAATTTCCTAACAACCAAAAGTGGATATTTCTTACCTGATATGTTAACTGTCAGAAGCAGACTCATTCTTTCTTTAGTTTTTTTTACCAAAAACTTTTTGATTGAAAGTTAAAGTTCTATCTGGAGCAGATGCCAAAAAGTCCAGATTCGTCGCAATTTAAAATATTTTCTGATTCGTATTTTGATAAAATATATAAATTAGATTTATTTTTCCAAGTATCCAAAACTTCTTCCATTATATTGCCACTTTCTCCATAAAGCTTTTTAAAATATATTTCCATACTGTACTTTCCATCGATTTATCAATTTTTCTCTTTAAATTCATTAAAATGTTTTATTAGTTCATTTACTTTGACTCTGAAAATTTCACCATTTACACTTATCTCTGGCCTAGAATTCCTCATCGAGGCAAACCATTGATAAAGTCCTTTGTTTATTAATTCATATTGAGAATATTTGATCCTTTTATGGAACCACACAAACCATCAATGTTGACATGATTTCCATGTTTTATGCGATTTACTGGTTTCAACAAATCACTTTGACATCATGTTTTCCAGAAATTTCTCTATAGATAATATTGTTTTTATTAATTTCCAAATTTTCTATATAAAAAATAATTTATAATTACTTGAATATGGAAATTTCATGTCACTGTCGTTTCGAATCATTTTAATTTTTTATATTTTTTAACAAATTCTATAAGTATAAAAACCTAATTTGTTTAAATTTTGAATTTTTTCTATGGATTGGTCGAATATGCGGATTAAATCAACTGTACTATAATAATAATAATATTATTATACTAAAATATTATTTGAAAAAACTATTACCTTTGAAAAATAATATTTTAAATACGAATCTAAGAACAATAGATATCATGCCAGATATTGCAGGCATGATATATTTTAAAGAAATTTAAGAAATGTCTATACTTTTATATTTCCCAAAGTTTTATGTTAATATATAATGCATTTCATTATTGTCATTATTATACTATAGCGGTCGTGGAGAAATTAATCTTGTGGACATTGCAGACATTGAAAAAAAATAAGCAAACAAAGCATTCATTTATACATGTATAGAGAAAAATTTAATTTTAATTATTAATAAAAATATAACTTCATAAATAAAATATTAATCGTTTAAGAAAATTATCGTCCATGATATTTGAAAGAAGGCAAGACTTGACAACAATTTTAAAGATTTCAGATTTTTTTAATGATCACATTTAATTTCCTTTTCCCTTTGTTTACAATTGTTTAATAACAAGATAAATTGCCTACAATCAGAAGGGGAAACCATTAAAGTCATTAATGACAATTATCGGATTGCCAGTGGGTCTGATCTATTGTTCAGTGTCTAATATAAATATTAGAATAAATCATAATAAAATGAATGAAATAATCATAATCATAATCATAATCATAATCATAATCATAATCACAATAATAATAGAAATAATAGTAATAATAATAATATTAATAATAATAATAATAATAA
>JBBMKC010093254.1:0-16806 GCA_037834085.1 Bipalium vagum | reverse complement strand
TTATATTATTTTATTTTATATTATTTTATTTTATATTATTTTATTTTATATCATATTATTATTTATTCAAATTTATTATTAAATTTTAATTTTTTGGATCATAAAGATATCCCTGAAAGATAATTGAAAACAAATCATAATGATTTTCTTATTAAATAAAAAAAACTATTTTATTTTTAAATTAAACATTATTCTTTTTGGTGAGATGTTGAAACCATTTGTAAAATGAATTAATCGGTAAGTGAACTGGTAGATACGTATACGTATATATTTCACATAGGCATTCTCTCACAAAACAATATTTGGATCTGAAAGTTCGTGTAGCTGCCTATTACTGACGAATGGTTTCCAAAAATATAATAGACAGATTGAAAAAATTTAATTGAAAAAAAAATTAATAATATTAATGATAATGATAATTATAATTAACGGATTAAAATTATCTCGTTATCTTAAATTAATACAATTAACAAATATGTATATCTTTCGGTAATTTCACATTTTTCATGTATCACTTATTTTGTTTTTATGAATGAAATAAATAAATTTAATTAATTAAGTGATTGTTGTGAGAATATATTTTATAAATGATAGACAAAATAAATTTCAAGTCGAACTGTATGGTTTGTTTTTTCCTGAAAACAAGTGTATTATTTAATTTTGGTTTCCTCTTACGGATATGTACATGATCAAGCCTAGCCCTCCTCAAACTAACTTCTTTCACCTTATCATCACTGATCAATTATAATACAACAGTTATAGCAATGTATAATTCGTCCTTAATTTTTGAAAAAAATCTTTAAAAACAAGTTGTTTAACATATCTATAAGCTTTCGACTGATCATTTTTATGAAAGAAGCCTAAAGAGTTTGGCTGTCTCAGTGCTGTGATGGTACTTCATTTCCCTTTTTTGTTCTCATTCTATCATTCTAAAATATTAAATTTCCCTAACAAAAAGAATATCTCAATATCAAAAAAACGATAGATTATCCGAAAGACAACTTATCTAAAACCTTCATAGCCTTAACGGGGCATATGAAAAATAAGATAGCCATGACAGATTTTGAATAATTCAGAGAACCATATGAATCCTAATTTACAATGCCAATTTTCAGAAATAAAATTGTAGATAAAAAAAGATTAAACATTGATTTATATGTTCTTATGAACTATCTCTTGAATCGATCTACATAAATATTCTCTTTTTTTCAGAACATTTTACAGATATTCATCGGACAGAGAACGAATAGTTAATAAAAAGTAAAGTAAATGTTTATTTAGATACTTAAAAAGTTATTCTACGTGAGGTGCTGAGAGATTTTGTGGAATCCGGTATTTTAAATGATATCGGCATATTAAAATTGAAAATCATTTGAATAAATCTAAATTGAAGAATTTAATCGGAATGAAGCTAAAGAGCAGGTGGTTCTCAAAATTCTATTGTGTCGCACACTCCTGCAGGATGAATTTCAACAGGATCGTCCTAAATCGTCCGTCTTAGCACTAATATTGATGATGAGCGTAAAAAGATTGAAACAATTTTTTTCGAATCCCTTCAAATACTTTTTCATTAAATTGGTCAGATAAAAAATAATAAAACAGCGACTTATTTCATATTTTAATAGAAACCTCTTTTAGTCAGTCTAATTCCAATTATTTAATATTTTGAATAAAATTGTTACAGCGCACTCATAAGACGAAAAAATTACAAAATACTGTATAGTCGGACACTGAAAATTCCCATAATTATCTTATAACTTGATTTTTCAAGATATCTAACAATAGGATTACAATTAATAACCTATTAAAATGAAATACCTTCAAGGTCATACCCCAAATGGCTTTGGAGTGTATATACTGAAATATTACTCATATATATATATATATAACTCATTAGTCGGTAATGTTTTGATAATCTAACCTATTAAAAAATCCTACAAAACTTTAAGAAATCGATCTTTACTATATTTTCAACAATAATCAATTTTTAAAAATAATCTTTGAATAAATATATTGTGCAAACTGAATAATAAATTTAGTTCAATTTATTTAATATATATATTAAACAGAAAACAAATACAAAAACATTTAATTTTTTATCATAACTAAAAAGATTTCAGTCAATCAAAATTATTTCAGCCATTCTTCACTCTTTAAATAAAAGAAAAAAATATAAATAAAATCTGCAAAAATATCAAATATTATTATTTTATTTAGCAATTATTTCATTTTTCGTCCATTTCATTACCACTAAAACTAAAGAAAATCAAAAATCAAGTATCTCTGTTTTCCTTAACAGTGAAGCAAAATATAAAATACCCAACAGTCGGATTAATGAACCTCGGCCTTTCCGCCTCACTAATTGAATGTGTATCGATATATGATCTTTCCTGTATTAAAACCGGTTAAACAAGGAAAGGCAAAGGAAATTAAACACGGGATTTGTTATTTGTGAAAATTAAATGCTCATTAGAGATTATTCCAGATCTCCACTGTCTTTTGCCATGTAAACCTGGTGATCAAGAAAGATATGTAATTGATGATCTAATGAATCTGAACAATAGAGATACTATGTAGTTTTCTTAGAAACGTTTCGGAATTTTTCAGTTGGGAAAATGTCAATTTTGGCAATAGACATGATTATTGCATTTGTACAATCAATGGCAAATGGTCAGTGGAAAATGGAAAATAATTTTTCTTAATTTCAATTTTCAATTAATTGTTAATTTAATTGGTTAATTAATAAAGGAACTTGCCTCTATTTATTATCTCATTTATTTTTTTTTAATTTTAATTGAAATATCAAATTAAAAATTTAGAAAATTTCACTAATTTTTTGTTAATATTAATTTCAAATAGACTTGGCTTCATTTATTAATTAATAGTTTGTTTATATGAATGTTTTAATTGGAATATTTTGGTTTTTATTTTTTTGTATATTTCATGAATATGTTTAATTTTAGCAAATTAAAATTATTAGAAATATCTCTCTCTGTGTGAGAGATGTCAAGAAATGAATGTCGGTAATTTCCATTTTTTGTTTTTAAAACTATAAGAATGAAATATAATTTATTATTATAAATATTATTTTACTTTTGTTTAAATAATTTAGATGGTAAGAATGGTGGATTGCATAACTGTTCATAGGTTTATAACTATTTTGATTTTCACATTTTATTTGAAAAGACTTTGCGTTAAATAATCTTAATATGGTTTTGCCTTAGAAATTGTATCCTGAACCTTTTAATAAAAACAAATATATTGATTTCAAAAACGTACTCAAAACTAAAACTGATAGGGTTGACAAAAGTTTTTTTTAACACGTTTATTATATTTGTTTTAATTTTTTTAATTTTTATAAATTCGAAATAGGATTTTTTATATAATATTTATTTTTTATATTTATTAGTTATATTTATATTTTAATAAATTTAATTTACTAGAATAATTCTAAATTAAAAATTTATTTCACTTAACTTTTATCGTAGTCTATAATGCAAATCATCAAGACATTTTAATACATTAATAATATTATGATAAGAATTGGAATATGAAAATCAAACGTCATTTTTCAATGACCTTCAATTGTTTCAATGAAATATGACAATCATTTTCTCACTTCAGCTCGTTTTACAGATTCGAATCAAATTTTTCGAACCAAAGTCTAACAATAGATTCACAAAAGATTTCCATCCAATATTCATTCTAAATCGTTTTTGGTAGCCTAGGAAACGCTTCAATTTAACTTCAATTTAATTACAAGTTTAAAGAACGATTCGTTGGAAAGCCTCATACTCATTACAACGTGCTAAAATGAAGACCAAAATCTTTAAAAAATGTTCTTAAAGAAAATAGATTGATTGTTATCTCACTGGACAATCCCTCCATCTTAATAGCTTAAATAGGAATTTTTTGTTTTTTTCATTATTTTACAATTTTTTAATTAATCAATTATACTTTAGAAAATTTTATCAGATTTTATTCATAATATTCAATAAAAAAGCTTTCTGTTTAGGGTACTTTCTAATTAATATTTTATTTCAGACTAAATTTGGGTCCCCCTCTTTCCTAGTTTTATGGAGACCTAGGTCATATAATGTACTTTAAATAAATCTATTACATTAATTCTTAACATTTCAAGATCATCAATTAATAACGGAAAAAGACCTGGAAAACAGATTCTCTCAGATACTATTTTTTAAAAATATTTGAACGTATAATAATAATTTTAATAAAAAAATTGAAAAACATATTCCAATCATTAAAAGAATAAGAAAAAATAAGGAAATAGTAATATAAAATAAATATAAAAAGTATATAATTAAACTTAAATAAAATAAAAAAAATTCTAATTTTATTTTATAATTTATAAAATCTTAATGATACAAAAAAAATAATAATATTATTAATATTAATAATAATAGTAATAATAATAGTAATAATAATAGTAATAATAATAGTAATAATAATAATAATAATAATAATAAAATATCATGTCATCTATAATATTAACCGATTTTCTCAAAATTATGCTATAAATATTATTATAAATTTTATAAATTAGATAAGAATTTTAAAAATAATTAATTATTAAATATTATTTTTATAAAAATATTATCATTTACCTAAACTTGTCATTAATTCAAAAATCGAATTAAGAAACAGTAATAAGACAAAACCTGGTTTGTTTTAATCGTCGAAACTTAACCATTGAAATTAAAACGAAAAAAGCATTTACTATTGAAAAAATTGTTTTTTATCGTGAAAAGTATGCTTATTAAAGTTTCGTCTTTTATAACTGTGTTTTGAATTACAAAATCAATATATTTTTTAGAAATGAATAAAGAAAATTAATTTTTCTTCAAACTCATTATGTTCAATTAATATTGAGGAGGAGATTTTTGTTTTACCAAACAATTGATTCCCAGAGGTCAACAGTAATCTACAATGTGTCTCTATCTGAACGCGAAGATTAACGATCTTAGCTTGAAAATGGACAAATTTAACAATGACCTATTAATAACAGAAATGGCCAGGTTCTTGAATCTGAGAAAGAAACTATCATTAAAACTATCCCCTTTAAAATAATTATTTTCGTAAAGCTAACAAACGAGCTAGGTCTCATGTGGATCACCGTGATTTGCGAAGTGATAATAATTAATATACAAACTTTGGTGAAATTCAAATCTCCTGCGTAAATGATGAATGAATGGCAAGTTCAAACCAAGGGTACACAGGGATGAATAGATGATATTATTACATAATGTAGAGATATCCATTGAGTAATTAGTCTACAATAAATGACATAAATACTGTCTAGTCGCTAGAAATTCCCTCTGTGAGTATGACTTATTAACATTGTTATTTATCAGTCGTATTTTTGTGATCTTTGAACGAATTTTTTGATTATTTTTTTTTCAACATATATAAAGTTAAAGTGGAATTTTTTAATTTATTCTTCTCAGATTTTGAATGATGAACAGAAAAATGACGAAAGAATAAAAATTGGATTTCCAAAACGGAAAGGAAAAAATATATTCTATTCCATTTAAACAAATAAATAAACTTCATGGTTTCCCGAATGAGCTTCAATATCACGGTACAAATGAAACGGGATAAATAAATTTCTTGTTGGGACATCAACGACAACTTGCTTTACAAAAGCAAAAAACCGAATTATACTCATCTATATAATTGTTAGAAAGATCGTGGAGAAAATTCTCCTGCTGTTTTCAACATATTCCATCACTTCATGTGTGGGAACTACTTTGATTACCGATGATGCTGAGTTCACTTTTATGTTCTGTTCCAAATTGAAGTTCATACTTAGAAGAAAATAAATTTTTGGCATTCCGAAATTAATTTACCAAATTTAATTTTCTCAAAATTAAGTAAATTTTTAAATTCAACAGAAAAAATAAATAAAATAAAATTCTTTTTCGTTATTTTTTGGATTAACATTCTAAAGGGATTTGTTTCTTGGTAGTAGTTTTTTCGTACAGCATTAAAACAAAATAAATAATTATTTCGAAATTTTCTAGGAAAATTAATTTATCGCTGTTTTTTTTATAAAAAATATTTTCTAAAGATATTTTTTTCTTTTTTACACAATTATTGACTTTATAATTGTAATTTTATTGTAAATTAATTATATTTCAATAAATACTGTGATAGAAATCAATATTTTATAAAACGTAATTATTATCGAATATTTTTTTTTGTTTTTGAACTATAAATTAAATTAAAGTACAATTTAATTTTATTTTCTTACGGAAAAATTATTTTTTATTTTACAATCAATTTTTTCCGTTAAATGAAATTTACAGACGGAGGAATAAGAGAATAATTGATTTTCCCTGCATATGTAAGAATCCTATCATACAATCATATTGAGAAAAGCATGGTTGAAAATTGTGATTTTAATATTGGAGGATTATTTGTAAATATTTATAATATTTAAACTATTTGTTTGTTTTAATCGATTAAAAAAAATTATATTATTAGAAAAAGTTAAAAATTAACTTTTTAAACATTATTAATTAAAAGTTGATAATATCAGAGAGATTAATAATAATAATATATAACATAAATATAATAATATATAAATAAAAACTGAGCTTAGATTTGTCAATTACTATTATATTTTTGCTTTTATATTTAAATAAGGACCAACCCGCTAAACGTAAAGATGACATCCTTTGAAATTCCGGTTCTTGCAGCCATTTCCACATTCTTCTAAAAGTTTCTCTACCAGATTTCAGTTTACTCCAAGGCTTAGGATTTCGTAACAGGTCAGACAGTGTTCCTTGACTTCTGCATAGAACTCTTTGTGCAAATACAGCCTGTGGAATGCTATATCTTTTCAGTTCGGCACAGATTCTTTGCGCCAATTCTTTTGTATTTATTTCATCCATTTGAGATTCAATATTGTTCATGATATTCACGGATGTTTGATGAGGCGAATTGGAGTTGATTGGTACCCCGTTTATCATTTGAATTTGACTGGCATTGAATAGTAAGTCTGAATGATTTTGGTTTTGATGTGTCATGGAAGGATGAATACCGGTTGCCAGAGCATAGCTTGATACCCCTAACGGTGAAACGCACCTACTCTGTCCATTGTTAGTCAAATGAGGCGGAATATAACGTCTCGTATATGGATTGGTAAAAGTCTTGATATCAGGCTTAAATTCTTGAAGATTGTTACCATCACAAATGAGATATTCCTTGCCAGAAGAAGGGCTTATATTAGTCTGTCCCGGTATTGAACTGGACGCTTGACAAAACAACTGATTATTGTGATTGGAATGGAAATAGAGACAATTTGACGATGGAGATATCTCATTCAATTTGGCATAGTCTGCTTCAAAATTGGTAATGTGCTCATCCAAATGATTGGAATAAAATCGTTTAATGCCTAGTTCAGCATCGTGATCATGAAAGTATTTAACGGATTCGTAATCATAGTAACCGGTCAAAGGAGTCGCTGATGAACAATTGGGACTGAGAAAATTCATTTGCGGTTCTTTCTTTGGTGTGGGATTCGTTGGAGAAATCGATTCGTCTTTATTGTGCAACAGATCGAAAAAACTGATTTTCGAATTGGTATCCGATGGAAAATGAACGTACGATTTGAAATGTTGTTTGGAATTGTTGGATTGTTCAAGATCTTTGATGGGATTTATTTCTTCGATTATATTTGATGTTGTTAGAGCGCTGACGCTGAGTGATGTACTCAAATAATGTTGGCTGCTCACATCGACCAATGAACATTTGTCATTTCTTGTCGGGGAGGAGAGAGTATTTCCATTTCTGGACATCGAACTGGGTGGAGAGCTAGGAATTGAGCAGACATATTTCCCCAGTTTCGTTGTCGCACTAGCTAGTGTTACGCCACTGAGATGAAGTTCATTGGATGGAGCATTTATTGCATCAGTACAAACCCCAGTGGAAGAGACCTTGGCCTGTTTGTATTTATTAGACAGCTGTTCGGTTTCTTGTTTTGTACCTTCTGTTGGTTTCTGAATGAAAACCAATTCTTTGTTCCTCATTCCATGATTGGAACTTTGTCTATTATCTAAATTATCCATTGTCAGACAATTTATGGAAAATAAAGACCAAATCAATTCTGTTACAACCAAACTTGTCTTTTACTATTAATTAGTACAAAATTATAATAATAAACTGTTTGGAAAAATAATCAATACAATTGGTTTTTTTTTAAGAGAAAAGTTTTCATTACTGACATTCAATGTGAGAGAATACCATTTTGAATTGGTGGAGTTCAACTCTTGACAAAATTTCTGTGTATTTATTACAGATATATATGGAATAATTGTACATGGCACAAGAATGGCAGTGGCAGTTCTTTCATGCCGTTCTGTTTTTTTGGGAACGAATAAAACACCGAGATCAAGTCTCACATGTTTACAGAAACCACACAGGAACGTGTATGAGTCAGTCACACTTCTCACAATGAAAGAAAAATAAAATCCTGTTGTTCTAAAAATCTAAAGTGAACCAAAATGAATTTTATTTCTTTTCTTTATTCTTTTATTTTACATCGTTTTGGAGAAGCGGAAAATATCTTTTATCGAACATTTTTTAAAAAATTTATTCTTTTAATTAATAATTTGTTTTAATGTTTTAGTGAAGTTGAGAATAAAATATTCATAAGGCTTGGTACGTTGTTATTCTAATAAATAATAATAATAATAATTACATTTTACAATAAATAATTACATTTTTTATTTATACTTTATTTTGTTTTATTATTATAAAGTTATTTTATATATTTGATCTTTTCCTTTTCTTTACCAGCTTTAAAATTTAAGCTACTTTTGATATATACCATTTAAAGGTCAATTTTAAATGTTTTTATTTCTTGTAAAAAACTGAGTAAAAAATATTTAAAAATTATTTAAACAATAACTTGTTTACACATAATTATACACTTGTTTAAACAATATTATTAAAACGCGATGAATAAACAAAAAGAGGATCACGAACGAAGAAACTAACGTCAAATGCTTTATCAAACATAAAAAAAGTATACTATCCGAAACTCCGGATTTTACACTTGAAACAAATTAATGTGGATTATGAATGTTTATATTAGTTTTCATTCATCATCCGTAAAGAATTGATGGGAAATATCATTCGTTATCATACAAAAAGATCTTGTAGCTTCGCTTCCTTATATTTACATCATGATATATTTTCAAACCATAATTCAACTATCTCACATTCAACATTAATTACCTCAACGGGCAATAGAAAATTCAACGGGAAATCATTAACAACTTTTCTTTACTAATTTAACTGTGGAAGAAAACAAAATTACAGTTGGAAAAACAATTGGATCTGCTGATGAAGTCTTTCGTCATCTCCCAGATGACTTGTCGTTTTTTGAAGATCAGAACTTTTAATTAGCATTTGTATTAGTAGTCCATCTCAAGGAAGAATATGTATCTAACACTTCAGATCCTTAATTGCCATATTGACTCCCAACTTAGCTTAGTTTGTGATGAAGTTAGAGGTATTTATATTTATGTAGATATTGTAGTTTAATATTATTACGTGTACAACTATGACTCTGGCTTTTTTTTAAATGATAATAAAAATTTTGTTTACATATATATCTAAATTGATTTATAAATAAAAATATCATATAATAAATAATATCACGAGACAGTTGTTTTAATATTCCTTGTTTAAATATTATAGCGATTCAAAATGTCAATATTCATCCGAAATAAACGACATTTGCGGGAAGTAATTCTTCGATACTTTATTGCCAAGAAAACTGCATCGGAAAGGTTTCACCTGCTTCGAGATTCCTATGGAGAACATGCTCCTTCGATGACCACATGTAAAGATTGGTTTTGCCGTTTTCGAAATGGCCAATATGATACGAACGATAAGGAGCATGGGAAGCCACAAAAACAATGTGAAGATAGAGATTTGAGAAGGATGTTGGAAGAAGACCCATGCCAAACACAATCTGATCTGGCTGTCGCATTAAATGTGACTCAACAATGCATTTCAAAACGTCTGGCAGCTTTAGGAATTATCCGAAAATTATGAATTTGGATCCCATATGAAAACGATAGAAAGATGCATTGAACGGCGAAAAAAAATTTGTGATGTCTTTCTTCAGAGACAAAAAGGAAAAGTTTTTTGCATCGAATTATCACAGGAGACGAAAAATGGATTTGTTATGACAATACAAAACGCAAAGCAGCTTGGGTGATGGCAGGTTAACCCGGTCGATAAACACCGAAACAAAATGTCCATGGTTTGAAAGTTATGTTGTTTATCTTGTGAGATCAAAAAGGAGTGATCTATTATGGATTTTTAAAACATTCCTAAACACTAACTGGTGAACTTTATCGATCACAATTAATTCGTTTGAAACAAGCTTTGAATGACAAACGATCGGAATGGGTGACTAGACACGAAAAGATAATTTTACAACATGATAACGCAAGTCCACACGTTAATTCAGTTGTAAATGATTACTTAGAAGATACAAAATGGGAAGTCTTCCTCACCCGCTCTATTTACCAGACATCGCTCCTTCGGATTACTATTTGTTCCGCTTTTTGCAATTAGTAATTTACGGAGAGCGGTTCTGTAGCGCTGAAGACCTCCAAAATTGGATTGACAGCTGGATTTCTTCAAAAGAGCCAGAGTTTTTCTTTCATGGAATTCATTCGTTACCTGAAAGGTGAGCAAAGGTTGTAGCTCCCAATGGAACATATTTTCAATAAAGGTTTTTAAATAAAATTTGTAATAAATGTATTTGTTTTCTTATTTAAAAAGCCGGAGTTGTACACCTAATAGTATGATAAATTATCAAAATATATAAAGCTGTGAATATAAAATGATCCTATCCTATAAAATTGCTTATATCATAATTCCCTTTCTTCTTAAAATTAAAAGTTAATTCAATTTTTTTCTCTTATTAATAAATAAAATACCTAATAGACTTTTATATACATACCAGAATAGGAGAATCTTATTTCAGACATTTCCAAAGGGATACATCAATCCATGAATACTCTCAATAAGAGAAACTTCTTTATTGTACAATTATAAAGGTAATCAAACAATTTTTGAATAATTTATACCTGAAAATTATAACTGCTTAGGTTTTATTATGGTCTTCAAATTGAATCGGAACCGATAGCTTGGAGAGGGATATGTCTTGGGCTACCTTAATTGTATATAATTTTCTTTTTGTTTTAGTCATTTTAAAATGAAGACATCATATGGTTTTCAAGGGAGACTTCCTCAAAATGGGTGAATGAGTTACCCTAACAATGACTAGATCATCATGGACACCTTTAGCGATTCATCTCTTATTTTCAGTCTTTGTATTGAAGAAAAAAAATTGAGGAAAAAAGTCTGTCTGGTTGATTTTTTCTTGAGGGAAATGAGTAGTGGACACCTGTCCAGTTTCTTGAGATTCAACTTGTCAAAGAACATCTGGCCTATTCTCAGCCTGCAGATTTTGGATAGTTCTTGTAGCATTTAACTTTAAGATGTTTATTTTATTATATGACATCGAAATTTAGTTAGGATTATAGGAAAAAATATTAATCAATTTTAAAGGTATAGCATTATTTTGGAGTATATTAAATGTTACTTGATGCCCAGCACTAACATAAAATATCACTCTATTATAAATAATGGTTTTGAACGTATGTTAGTCTCTAGGTGCATCAGTTTGTCTAGTTGACAGTCATACTACACAGTGTTAATTGTTTCATTGTTATGCAATAGTTCAGAGTAAAGGATACCCTTTCCAATACCATCAAACAAAAGAAACTTGTTATGGGATGCAATCCTGTCTTAATTTGGATTATTGGTGAAACTTTAGGCTTTACCTGCAGTCTTATGATTTTAATAATTTTTAATCGACCTATTTTATATTAAGAACCCTTAAACAATTTTCCTTATTTCTTTTCAATAACAAATTGCAAACAGAAATATGATCAATAATGATTTTTTAATGAAAATTTAAGGCATCAAACAAGATTTAAATTCCAATTTTGCAGTTCAACATTTCAAATGATTAAAAATTTTAACCATTTTCTCTTAAGAATTGATAAGTAACAAATAGTTTTGAAAAAATCATACATTTTATTTGAACTATCACAGATATGATAAAATATTAATATATTCTTTTGTAAGATAATATCCGAATATCAAAGATTTATTTTATTTTGACAGTTCATGGGTAAAGTACTTTTATCAAAAATTCATTACTTTCGGTTTTTAAGAAATATTTTTGAAACTGGAATTATTAAAAGTTCTTATCTCTAAATTGGCCGGCTTGCGTGAGTTCATTTTAGAATAACAATAAACGTATTCTTATAAATTTTAAGTGTAAATTGAAGTGAGATTTAGTATATACTACCCAATTGCACTATTTGACCATTTTTAAAAATTTCTCATTCTTTATAACGGTTCTTATCAATAAAATTTCAATACAACCTACAATTTCAATCTGAACTTTAATTAATATATTATTAACATATTATTATTAATATATTATTAAATATTATTAACTTAATGAATTAAATTTAAGTTGCAAATTAAAAATAAATAATGATTTAAAAAAATTTATAATACATATATAAATAATAATAAATTAATTAAAATAAATATATAAATATTAATAAATAAATTATGATAAATAAATAAATAATCATAAATAAATAATAAATAAATTATTGATATCGTAGTAATAATTTTATTATAGATAATTTCTTGTAAAAAAAGTTATCATATTAAAATATATTTGAATTGTTCTATTTCCTTTTAATGGAAATACACAATTTGCATATACATGAACGTATATTGATCAGTTGTCATTTACTAGCCTAAAGTGATTTACAAAGGCCAAACTTTATAATTTATATGTTTCATTATTCTGTGGCATATATTTCAATTTTTCTGATTTTATTGTAGAAGCAATCAAAATAAATTATCATAAATTAGAAAAAAATTACCATTGTATGTCTTAAAATAAAATCTTGCAAAAATTCAGTTGAAATTTTTTTTGGATAAAAATCATAGAAAAACTTAATTATATAAAGTGTAAAAATTTTATTTTTATTATTTTACTCATTTCGAAGAAAAACGCACCATTAAAAAATTTAAATTCAACAAATATCTTTGATCAAGTTATAAATATATTTATATGGGAACACTTATAGAGGTCTGTAGCTATTCATGTCACAGCATCTTACAGCAAAATCTTGTATATTTCTTGGGATATTATTACTTAGAAAAATTTACTTCCCCTTTAGATATGCTCCACGTCTGTTAAAATTGATTTTGCAATTTTTCTAATGTTTTAGGTGTACCAAGAGAAGACAGTAGCTGACGATCCATGATATCCCATACATGTTCAATGGTTGATAAATCTGGTGAATATGATTGCCACGTTACTGCTTCCAATTTTGATTCTTGCAAAGGCTTTGCTGTTGGATTAATGTGATATGGTCTCAAATTGTCTTGGTTAACTGTAAATTACGGGTTTTAGAATTTCATCGATTTATTGAAGAGCATTCAAATTATCTTTGAAAAATATGAAGAGAGATTTGAATTCAAAGATTGGATGGGGTTCCAAATTCCAAGTGTAACCGTAATTTGCATTCCAATCCCAACCGTAATTCCATGTTTAATTCACTTGTGACTATGTAATATCAAGTCAACATTTTGCTGTTCACCAGTGTAAAGTAACATCAATTAATGATCAATCTTGGTTCATCACTAAAGATGATGCGATTCCATTCTTTAATTTAATACTATCTTTCTTGGTAATTAACTAAATCTTGCGGAGTTTTCATGTGATGCCAAAACTAAACATAGCCTAGAACGTTTTGGTCGTAGATCAATATTAATCAATTTTCGATATTTATGGGCTGGGACACCTTTTCCTGAGGAGCATTTGCCCATCTGTGTTTCTAACATGTAAGATATGAAGAAATATTATATAACATATAATAACCTTTTAAAAAGTTATTTGAATTATTTAAAATTTTAATGTATATAAATTTTTATAAAAAGGTGCAAAACTTTCTGAATCACCTAATATTATTATAATATTTAGTTATCTATTTAAATGATGGTCATAAAAAATATGAAAATATGATTAAATAATATTGTTTAAACTTCGTACACATGCAATAATTATTATACAATTCATTACAATAATAAATGGTTGTTTTTATTGAAAATGATTAACCAGGTGACTGAAAAGTATGTGGAAACAGTATTGTCCTAAAACGAAATATTGAATAAGCAAAACAAAATAAAAATAAAATAAAGATCAACTAAATCTATCCAATTACACTAACTCCACTCCACACCATTATTAAATAAATATTAAAATTAAATTAATTAAAAATTAAAAATTAGAAATCAGTTTAAATACTCACAATCACTTTGTAAACTAACGATTTGAACACGGTGAGTTTCTTTGCAATATTTAACTGCTTCTGACTTCACTCATTTAGAAGCACTCTTTTCATAAAATTATTGTGTAAACAAGATGAATACAAACATAAAAAGAAAATATTCAAGATATCCAAAAAAAGAACACTGAAACTAAACGCATTTGGAAAAGTGAGAAATTTATATAAATACAACGTTTAGTCAAAAAGTTCTCAGACAAATGTAAAAAGATTTATTTATCAATATAGCATAATTACTTTTCCATACAAACTCCACCAAAATTTACAGTTGTGTAATTTTGTTTCTATAAATACAATCTATTTTTAGAAATTTGAGGAGGATATATCAGGAAATAACCTGCTTCATCGGTTCTTTTAGTTGTTTGAAAGCGAATGCCTTGTAGATGATTTTGGATTTTGGAAACGGGGAAAGTCTGATAGAGCGAAATCAGAGCTATAAGCAGGATGGGGAATTATTTCCCATTGAAATTTACTCAGATGATCTTTGACACTCCTTTCAGTATATTTGGGTACATTATCTTAATGAAACAAAATCTGGCTGTCCTGTCTTTCTTGATCTTTTCTCATCATTACAATGTTTAGCTTTTTAAAATTGATTTCAAAAAGCTAGTAGTAATTGTTTTTTTTTCTTGAAAAAAATAAATAAGAATATTTCTTTGTACATCCCAAAACCGTTTTTTTCGAGATCTGTTGCAACGTGGTTAACAGTGACACGACAGTATTTCTCAATTAGAGTTTGCACAATCTTGACGTTTTCTGGACTTCTTCCCGCTGTCCTATGCCTTAATTAAAATATCTTGTCCATTCATACATTACCATGCAATATGAGGAATTCCATAAATTTTTGAACTGCATCAATAACCATGATAGGATTCCAAACAAGTCTTGCTAAAGATTTGATGTTACATCTAATTTCGAAATTTTTCGTGTTAAGTTGTTAACTAGATTATGAAATATATAATTATTTCTTTTAAACACAAACTAAACTTGTCGTTTTTATTATATTGAATAGTAATTCAACATTAAAAAAAGAATAAACTTTATGTATTAGTCTGATGACGTTTTGACTAACCCTTGTAATCCTTATAGATTACAAGGGTCCTGAAACCATTTTTGAAAATATTTCAATTTTTAAAATTTTTATTTCTTATCAAGATTATAAAGACATTTAATTAAATTAAGACAGATGAGAAAAAATAGTAGGAAGCCACAATTTAGGGTCAAGTTTTTTAAATGCTTCATTTTTACTATATTTTTCGTTCATTCTTATAAATTCCAATGCATTTTCTTTATTCATCATATAATTTATTATTTCCATAATAATTTACTTATACATACATTTACTTATATATGTGTGTATATAATATTTTTAATGAAATTTAAAATTTGAAAATGAAAAAATTTTTAAATTTTTTTCATTGATAAAAATTTATGAATGAAATAATAATAATTAATTGATATATTTAAACAACCTGACCCTAAATTGTGGCTTCCTACCGAAAACAGTGTATTTAAATATGTAGTTAAATTTTAATTATATATTATTTTAATTAATATTATATATAATATAAATAATATAATACATGGTGGCGCAAAAGTAACTTATTGATTTTAAAAATTCATAAAAAATTAATTTTAAATTGATTTTTTAAAATTATTTTAGATATAAAAATTGAATCCAAAAAAATAATGTCAAACAAATATCCAATTTGTCAGAGAATGAAAATAGTAGAATTAATAAAAACTTTTACGTGAGATTTTCTATAAACGAATAATTTCAAGAAACCCGACATGCAACTGGCCTTCTCTCTCACCAGATTTATCAGCTCCAGATTATGCTCTTTGGGAATATCTGAATGAGAAAGTTTACGTTAATAATCCAAAGTCCATCCAACAATTAAAAAGCAATAGTGGTGATAAAATTAATGCCATAAATCTGAAATTTTTAGCTGATGCCACGGAGAACTTTGTAAAAAGAGCACAATTTTGTGAAGTACAAAATGGTAGTCATTTAAATGACATAATTTTCAAAAAAAATTTTAAAAAATCTTTATAAGGACATATTGTCCTTTTCAAAATAAATAATTTTCTTGAACATTTGCATTATTTTATTGTTTAATATCAGTAAGTTACTTTTGAGCCAGCCTGTATTAATAAATATTCTGCTAAATAAGATAAAATATAATACAGGGTACGCATAAAGTCCTTGGACTATTTTTGAATAGATATAATAATAGTAGAATGTTATTGAAAATTACTAATTTGTATATAAATTTATTCCTTATTTAATAAACTACAAGTTGTTTTAATTTGTTTA
>JBBMKC010093144.1:0-16808 GCA_037834085.1 Bipalium vagum | reverse complement strand
TGAAAATTTGTTTTCTCAGTGAATTTTAATTAAAGACGAACACGCACAACAGCAACCTTCAACCGTTGAGACCTAAGTCATATACACGCTCCGACCTTTAACATCCTTTTTATCCATCAACTTAGGATCTTAACAGTACCAGTGATTTGCCTATTATACATAATGGTGAATTACGATTCGCCGCGCCAATCACTAGGATACTACTCAAGAAAGGTCTCCAACCAGCTAAATCTGTATGTGAACCTGTATTATCACCCTTATATAAATTTGAAAGCCAATGGATGTCTCTACCGGAAAGGAAAAGTCCGCGTGAAAAAGTGTATACGCTCGAAGGAATTAATTTAGACAGTAATATCAAATTCCAACCAATAAACAACTTCAACGAAGGAGGTATATATACTGAAAAAGAATTAGAGGAAGCCAGACGGTCAATATTATTTCCTCCAGCTCAAGAGGAAAGCATCCACGAAATTATATCCCGAATTTATAACCAGCAAACGAGAAATACTGATTATAACTTATTATTTGGCTCAGAACATTACGTAAAAGCAGCCAAAACGTAATACAATATATATGGGGTGGATTTACAAGCTTCGGAAAAATTGTAGCTGGATTTTCAGGTATCTATTTTTTTACATTAGTTTACTACATTCCTAAAGTTATTAATCGTATATAATCAAACGTCATTAAATATTTAATTGAAAAAAATTGACTCAGTGAAAACAAATTCGATACAATGATGTTTTAATCTAAGTGGAGTTCACTTCCAAGAAATACCAAACGAATATATCTGACTATTTCCATCCAGTATAAAATTTTTTGGTAATAAATAACAATGATCTTTGGTTTTTAATTCATGTTTTATTATTTTGACATAATAAGCTATATAAAAGTGCTTAACACGAAAAACGATACAAAATACTGAGATGCTCTTGAGTTTCACGTTAAACGTATCCTAATTTACTTAAATTACATTATCGATTTATTTTTCAGTATTATTTGTAATTAAAATGTTTTATTTCTAATAAATATAGTCTTCAAAACTATGAAGATTATTACAACCGAATAAATAAAGGCACACCACAGGATTAAATAAAATTAACATGTTTTCCACACCATGTCTTTATTATTTATAGCATTTTTATTTGGTGTCGCACATTTAGTAGGAGAGCAACATGATCTTTTATCATCGAGGACTACTGATCATAAGATTTAGAGTTTTAATTCTTATCTTTCTGTTAGGGAGTTTAATTCATGTTATTAAAATAATTTTACGAAAAGCGCCCACAATCAATAACCATTGTTTGTAAAATAATAAATCTTTTAGAAGACTGTTATTTATTCGTTAATTTTTATTTATAAATTTTAAGAAACCTAACATTATTACTTTTATGATTAAAACCCAATAATTAATTAGATTGGAATAAGGGGATCTAAAGCCGGTTGTAACAGATTTTACATACATACATACAATATTTGACGAATCAGTTAATCATTGTAAATTATATTGTATCATGACAACTCCACATGAATACACTTCTATTTGAACTAAGCTTTTTCCCGCCAAGATCTACAAGGCAATCCGTTAATCAACTCAATATATAATGTAAACCTTCAGAATAATAATAAATAAAATTATATGGAAGTATTGATAAAGTTTTATCAATCCTAACATTGGAAGAACTGATTGAAGTTTTCTGCAAATTAAAAAATCGCTCCACCTGTAACTTTTCGATTTCCTTTACGTTGTTATACTGTCAAATTAACATTATAAACAAAAATTGTAAGTATACTTTACCTGGGACGTGACGCTATCATATTCATTGCCTTCGTCAAAATAATCCACATTTGTATGAGAAACTATAGCATTAATTTTTTTGTAATCGGTTGTACAATCTAATCGTCTTTGTTAACTTCACAATCTTTAAAACCTCAAATTGTGAATAGAAAAAGTACAGAAGAATAGTAATACTAATTATGCTTTCCATTTCATTCGCAATGTGCTAAGATATTACAGAATGAATCTGAGTACACTGACAGTAACAACTTAATGGATAACACAGTCAGAGTAAATAATAGAACCTGCAAAAACATATATGTTCCTAATTGAACAGTAAATTTACTTAAAAACAGACCATTGTATGGTAATATTAAATATTAATACTCTCCCCTATTTCTCTTGCTATCATTAAAAAACCACCATCAGAGACAAGAAAGAAAATATGGCTGAAAAGTTTCTAATTCATAACATCTTTTTAATCAGTATTTAAACTACTCAATAATAAACTCAGTCAATAAGCATGCACGATAACCAAAGAAAATAATAATATAAAGGCCTCCTCACATGATAGTCATAAAATTGAACTAAAAAAGAACAATTCCATCATTAACTAAATTATCAAATCGTCAACGAAAGAACACAATCACTCTAAAAGAAAATTCAATATCAAATCAGCTAATAAAATCACTTGTAAACAAATAAAACTTGCAATAATAATAATAATTATAATAATAATAACAATATAAATTATAATCGATAATTATCAGAAATGAAATAAATAGCGTTGTATGTCAAATGAAATAACTGTCAATCAATAAAGTCATTGTGGTAATGATAACACAAATGTAGCCATCAAAGAAAGCTATGATAAATTGAGAAAATCAAAGATGGTTATAATCAATAATAATAGTATGATAAATGTAAAAATAATTCCTCAAAGCATCATGAACGAACACTCGAAAGCACATACATCTCACAGGTAAGACAAACAAACAACGCCAGCAGCAGCATCGCACAGAGAAATTTAAGAGAAACATCTCTCTCGTTTTCTCATCATCAATACGATAACTACAGTGCATAAGAAACAAAAAAATAAGATTACGTGCACAAAATGAAATCACAAATAATAACACAAATGAATGAATAATAATCGATTCTGTTCCAGAAATATAAGGGAAACAGATTTCTCATAAACAGCCAATTTTTCAAGTGATAATTACACTAAAAAGATCCTTCATCACTCTTCTTCGTGACGGAGCACAAGCATACACAACTCAAGAACACATTTCTGGGAACATCGAAACGTTGTCCAACACGATAGATTCAGTCATAATCATCATTAATCAAGATAATCACAATCTTAGTTCGATTTGAAAGATTTTACTGTACACCTGGTGAGAAGAGTGAGAAAAAATTCAAATTTATTCAAAATTAAAGAAATTTCAAAATTGACAGGATAATAATAATAATAATAATAATAAAAGTAGTCTGAACTACGATACATCATTAATATTTGATTGGTGGAAACATAATTAAAGAATTATTGTCATACAATGAAAATTTTTAATATTAAAAATCAAAGCTAAATAATTGAAAAATTTCAATAAAATAATAATTTATTCAATATTTAAATAAATTCAATATCTTTAAATAATGTAATCAATAATAAAAAAGATTAAAGAATATTGATTTACAAAAATTAGAATTTTAATGATAATCTGTAAATTAAAAATATATCAATTTTATGATATGAAATCTGTAAAATCTTTGGTAATTTTTATTCTATTTTTTCAGAATTTATTTTGTATTTATTATATTGCAATTCAAAATATCTTCATCCTTTGAAAATCTGACCTGCCAAATACGGTAACCATATGCTTTAAATGATTAGATGGACTTAATTTTAAAATTTTAAATAATCTTTTGAAAAGTTAAATTATAACGTTCAAGTCTTATTTATTGGGTTAAGGAATAATTCAGTTTTTTTCTGCAGCACTATAACGCTCATCCTCATATTGTCAATATGACCAAAGCAGCAATTCAAGAACTCCAATTGGAACTGTTACTTCACTCCTATATTCGCCAGACTTAGCACCATCAGATTTATATCTCTTTCGATCGCTTCGAATGCTTTGCGTGGCCTATCATTCAATAATGGCGTGGAACTTGAGTCCAGACCGAAGGAATTTTATCGTCGAGACATTGAAAAACTTATTGAACGATGGGAGGAAGACATCAACAACGGAGACTTTTTTGTTGATTATTTTATTGTAATTTCGTTAATAATATATTGTCTGCTATTCCTTTATTTTGTATTCAAATAAAGTTATTTTAAAAACGCTCATGAATTATTCCTCAACCTGGTATGACTGAATAATTTTAAATTACTTTAATAACTTTAAAAAATGATTATCAGAAATTCTTTTATAAATATAAATATATAATTACAATCATAATAGGGTTAAGACAGGGAACAACCAAAAAGGAATTACTAAAATACGGAACAGAAATGGAAAATATTTTAATTAATAAAATTTATTTAAAGGGTTTTATGACTTATTTCATATTGAAAATTCGAAATTTCATAATAGAAAACACCTAATAGTTTTCTAAAATAAAATTTTAAAAAATCAATTAAAACAGAATTTTGCCAAAATGAAACTTTATTGTTTACAAGAGATTCGGAAATATGTACTTTTAATTTTAAAAAATTCTAAATATAAATTGTACTTTAATATTAAGGAAAAAATAAAAAACTAGAGATCAATTATCAATGGATTTGTACCAACAATAATCAATTCTCATTCACTTTATTAACTAAATAGTTCGGAGATTTTTTCAGAGAATAGGTTATTTCGGTTAATTTTTTTACCTAATCAAATAGTACAGGAAAAAAAATTTGTAATCAATAGTGAAAAAATAATTCCAAGTTTAAACAAACAGAAAGATTATGAAAAATCTGAAGATGCCTAGGATTATAAGAAATTCTCAAGATGAACGGTCGAAAACCTTTTTTATTTCTTTGTTCAACTGTGCAAGTGTTTTCTTTATCGTTTCATTTTAAATTGTTTTATTACTACACAAAAGAAATTTTAATACATTAACATTATTTAACACACAGTGCATAAGAGCCTTAATATTAAAAAAAAGTGTCGTGTCTGATATCGATTTAGAATATTTCTCAAAACGGAATATCGCACACGATTCGAATTTGGTTTATTTCAGTGCTTAAAAAACAGAATTAAAAGAAGAAGCAAGTGTTGCATTTGTGAAATTCTACTTTGAAACAACCGATAGAATCGTTAAATTAAAAATCATATTGATTATGAAGATCTTCAAATAAAATTAATAAAACCAAAAATTTCCAATACTCTTCCATTTGTGGAATTATTTAAAAAAGACTTTGACCATTATTTTTTCTTCTTTTACTATTTTAACTTAATTCAATCTCATTTTTAATTATAAATTACTTTGTCTAGTATTAATATAATTTATTTTACAAGTAAAATTGAAAACAAAATGGGAAATGGCAGCGAATTAATAAGGAGACTTATGTTTGATGTAATTATATATATTTGATTTTTGATGACATTTGGTGTAATCTCCCCTCTTCCAGATATAATTTTAAATTTTGAACAAATAAAAAAACAAGAAAGGATGATAATAAAAAATAATAGTGGTAATAAAAATAATTTTTTTGGAATTTTCATTGAAAGCTCGACGAGTCAAATGTCACAAAAATCGAATGCTGACACATTTTGAAGTTGATGAATAATTGTTGGCACAAATTAAAAGCATTTAATTAGCGTGATACCACCAGTCAATTGGAAGTGGGACATTGGGAACATAAATTAGTGGATTTTAAAATACCAGAAAATAAATGTTTACGTAATATGTCTGGATTAAGTTTTCGATCAGTTTGGAAAAAATCAGGAAAGAAATAAAAATATCACTGAACCCAAGGATGTTAAAAGAACGAAATATTTTCAGCCTTGGTAATTATACAAATTGAATTTTGGAGATGATGGCGATGATGATGACGATAAAGAAATTATGTTTAATAAAATGTGAAAGTTTGAATTCCAAAATTTATTAAACTGGTCAATTAAAATTATAAATTACACAAGTTTTTTTCAGGAAAAGATTGAGAAAAGTTTTATTTTATTATACAAAGTGACACTAAATAATTTATAAGTGAACTCGATTTTGTTTTTCAAATTTAATGGATTTTAATTTTTAACTTACAATAGGTACCATCTGTTATTTTTAACTAATTAATAATTTTCCAACCATCGAAAATCAAGCCCCAACCCAAGGATGCAAAATAATGAAGAGTACATACTGGAGACAGTTGTGAAGAACATCAGTCGAGATATGTTCCAAGGAGGTGAATTTTTGTTCCTTAAAGATGGAGCACCAACTCACACTTCCTGAAGACCATAAGAGTGGTTCCGGAACAATGTTGTCAACTTTTTGGAAAAAGAAGAATGGTCTCTTTCCACGCCAGATTTTAATCCAATATACTTCTGTGTTTGATCAGTATTGGAGAAGAATGTGTGCAGAAATCCTCATTCAAAGGTTGAAGCGCTAAAACGAACACTGAAACGAGAATGGACTAAACTGCCAATGAGTATGGTGCGTGCGGCAGTTGAAGCGATTCCAAAGATAATAAAGGCCGTAGTTCAAAAAGGAGACTTTATTGAATAAACATTTTACACTATCTTCTCATAATGCATCTAAGCACTTTCCAAGTGCTATTTAAATGTTTTTTCTAATAAAAATTCTTTGTCGCAGAATTTTTGTGTCACCCTTTATAAAACATTTATTTTAAAAAATAGTGAAGATTTAAAGATAAATGTTTTCTGATTTACGGATTTTTTGATAAAACGTTCAATATTTTATAGATGTTTAAATAAATGATGATAATAAATTTTGAATAAAACAACAAAATCAAAAATTCAAAGTTCTATTATTTCAAATTTAATCACGGATTGAAAAAATTACCTTGGAGATAATGGAGATATTATCATTTTTATTAGTAATAATAGTATTTCGAAGAAATAAAAATGTTTCACTTTGATATTAGAGTTTTATATTATATAATAATAAAATTAAAAATTAAATTAGAATTATTATTAAATAAATATTTGTAATAATGAGATAATTAAATTAAAATAAATTTGAATAACATTTGGAAATGTATAAAGTAATGTTAAAATTTTAAAAAATAAGTTTATAATTAAAAACACGTTCTTCCGAAATAGAAATTTCTGTTTAAATTAAAAACAATTTATTATTAGTGAAATAATTCAACTGAGAATGTAATTATCATTATAACTAATAACAAATATAATTTAAATATTTAAAATTTCTCATTTTTTTCAATTAATAAGGTTAGGATACATTTTCCAATATAATATAATTTAATCAGAAAACAATGCCAATTTTCAAAAATTATTATAAATCAATAAAAAAGTTAATTATTTTTCTTTTGATAAATTATTTAAAATAAAAATTATAATTAACCAATTATTATTATTCATAGAATTTTACTTTTGGTAAAAATTTTTAACAATGAATTAAATATTTTTACAAACAATTTTAAATATAGTCATAGATTCAGTAGCAAAGATATTTTTTATTCATTAAGCTATTTATTTATCTCTAATTAGTTCAGTTAATAGTGCAATTCATTTTCATAACAATCGATTTTTAAAAGATTATTTTAAAAAATCCTACCTGATAATAAAATAAATTATAATTGGTACAATAATCATAAAAATTAAACTTGATTTAGCAAATTATAAAATATTATACACTGGAAATATTTGAAGTTATTTACTTCATATTTTATAAAAATTTTCACAAAGTAAAAGTATAGAAAATTTGAAATATCAATGTTTTTTGATATTTTCCTTTGTTCAGTCAGTCAATCAGATTTGATTATTTAAGAAAACAATTTTAAATTTTCAAACTTCATTGATACTTAGTATTTTTCTGGATCCCCAATTCTTTACCCAAAATTACTTTAAATTCAAAAAGAAATACAAGCTAGCGGTAATATATTACTTTCAATTGCTTAACAACTTTTACTGTAATCAACTATTAAAAGTCGATAATAGTCAACGCTGACGAATCAAACTTTCCTGTGGTAAAGGCATTTCACGGAATTCCAATAAAACATAAAAATTACTTTGATAAAATTATATTATTTATTTTTCACAAAATAATTGAATTATCCAATTAAAATATTATTGATTTATTTAAAATATTTCAGTAGTAATAATTAATTTTAAAAATCAATACGATATAATGGATTGGTGCAAATGAATGATAGTTCTTGACCTTTTGGAAATTTTTGAAATCAAAATCATTTGATTATATAAATTTATTTATTGCGGTTGAATAAAAATCTAGAATTCTGAAGTTGTTGAATCTGATTTAACATCGTCACGGTTTCCGAAGTTTTTTCCATATGCAATAGGTCCGATGGTTGAAAAACACGAAAAGATTACAGATAAGGTAACAATGTTAGAATTCGTTATGAAGAATTAGTTCTTTTCTGCTGCCAATTCCCTGCGTAAGATAGATTTTCTTGATTTAGTTCAACGATTTTAAGTACGTATTTCTTTGTAATTGTATAATTTTGTTCTAGAAAAATGATATGAATCACATGGACTCGTGATTAACAAACCGTCAACATTATTATTTTGAAGTGAAAATTATTGGATTCTTTTCGTTAACTTCGTTAATAAATCAGTCGATTTGTCATATTGATTTTCATGATTATCATAACCAAAATTTAATGTAAAATATAAGATTGAATACCAAATTTAACAGTACTACTAAATAACAAGATATAATACCTTTTTTTTTAATTTGAAATAATATTCAATATTCAGCAATTGATATACTTAAACATTATTCAAGTAAAATTAAAACTGAAATACCAAAATAAAAAAATGTATCAATATAAATCAATAAATTTTTATTAAAATAAGGTAAAAGTAATTGAAAAATAATTATCATATATCAATGTATGATAAGAATTAATTTAAATACTTACTCAAAGTGGGATCCATTTCTCGGCGCTCATAATGTTCGAAATCATCAAAAACTGAGGTTTCCTGTTTGGCATGGTGGAATACTTTGATAAATTCTATTCCATTGTCAAACGGAGTGACTTCAACTGCGTCTCTACTGTTGGTAACGGGTTTGTTTTCATTTGCTTCGCTACGAATGTGTCTTAAGCTACTGTTACGGACATCTTTCACATAATGCCACTTGATTTTGAATTTACCCGTCCACTTGTTTTGACTCCAGAATCCACAATTTTCGTCCGGATTGACAGAACTTGCCATTTCAGCAATCCCGGCAAAGAATCCGGAACCATTTACTGAGAAAAACAGAAACAATCGACCGGGTTCTTGATTGCCCGATACCTTTTGGTTAAGTTCTCGGTATGCAAGATCGAGCTTTTGGTTTCCCGTTTTTGTGCTGCACCAAACTCCATACTTTATGGCTCTATGAAGATCATCTTCTGAATATGATTTGATGACGAAAAATCTCGCTCTGGTTACATTCGAAATGGGCAATAGTGAAGGATTGATATTTTGCATAGTTTCTGACAGACTTTTCTTAATTTTTGGATCAGAAATGCACTTGAGAATTTCTTTATATCTTTCCATTTCTTCTGATTTGCAAAGATTTGATTGTAAAGGATGATTAAAATCGTAAAAATGATTGTTTTTTATCTGTTTCTGAATATTGTCGTCCAGTAGATTAGGATCGTATGGGTTCCACGGTATTCCAGGAGCTGGAGCGTCAGAATTCACATTTCCTGACTGATAACCGAATAGATGATAATTATTTTCGATATTTTTTCAGATCACATAGCAAATCAATAACAGAAAAAGTATTTAAAACGACTTTAGTATTTTTCAAGTACTTGATAGTACTTTTCTAAGCATGATGAGAAAATAAAAATCAATCTATTTGATTTTAATAAATTTGTTTTGACTTTGATAGCAATTTTTAAATGCACCACAATATCTTGATTTTGAAATTTTTCAAAATATTGACGATCGATATTTTCAAATTACAAGACAATTTTTATATCCTATATGCTACATGAATTAATATTTAACTAATTTTGGTTATCACAGTATATTATTTTTAGTCAGTACCAAAAAATCTATAATCATATAAAAAAGAATGGATAAAACCATTTGAATAATCAAAGAAACATTGGTAGAAGTCCAAATAGAAAATGAGAATTGAATTGACAGCAATTTTACATTTACAAGGAACGAAAAATAAGAGGATTTGTACATTAGATAACTATCAAAATATAAGTTAAGTAAAAATAAGTTGTTATGGTTACCATAGTGAAACCTATAAGACGATTAAACTTTGACAGAAATCGTTGAACTTATGCTAATCTTAATGACATTATCACTTATCAATCCGATTGGAATTTCGATTACATAATTCAAAATTAAGAACACAGTAATGTGAAATGATTAAATGAGGATATGGATGTCTTAAGCTACTGTTACGGACATTTTTCACATAATTACACTAGATTTTTGAATTTTCCCTGGAAAATTTTAAAATCTCTTACAAAATTGATTACTTTTTTTAAAATGCACAAATCTTTTTGAAATAAAAAGATTAAATAACATTACTTACATTTTTTAAAATTTACGAAAAGTGAAATAAAATTATTTACTAAATGTAAATTTTAATAAATAAAACTAAATATGCCACTAAATAACCGGAATATCGAATTTTACTCGAGCGGATGGTAAAATCAATTTTCACAAGTACAGTTTTGAAAATGATGAAAATGTCCAATCACATCTCAGATTTTTGTTTAAATATTTCGTGTAATATACAAAATCACTTGAAATGAATTAAATTAGTTAAACAGTAGTAAAAAATTTTCCAAAAGAAAGTAAAATCCACAATTAATAACAAATATTAGAGAACTGATCGATTGGATCAACTAATTGAATTTTAATTATTCTAATAAGTGTCAGTACATATTCAGAGTAGTAAGATAAATTTTAAACAAAGAAATTTTATAAAGACTTTGAATTGATTAAATCAAAAAGATTTTCAATAGGTAAGAAAATTACAAAAGATTAAAAATAACATTTGTGAAAAGATTTTTAAATATATGAAATATTGATTTGATATAATTGAAAATTTTAATTATTGATTTAATAAAAATTCTATATTGTAACTTATACTTACATGAAAGATTTATTTTATATTCATAATTATTTTAATTTATGATTTAAAATAAAAAATTCTGTTTATTACAATAACTTTTTGTAGTGTTTTTATTATTATTTTTGTTGTTTGTATTACCATTATTCAAGTCAAGAGTCACTGTCATTATAATTTTATAAAAACAATGATAGAAGACACCCGAAACAGTACACTCCCGTTAATCGATTGATAATGTACTACACTTTGGTCTAATGTACATTTTAATAATCAATATAAAGGATAAAGTTTTGATGAGTAAAAACTATTATTTAATCGATGTGATGTGTCACAGAAAAATGCCGCCATTTTTCAATGTCACCAATACAATTTTTAAATCAAACATGATTCAGTGAAGCGTCTTTTAAAGTGGCTCATGGAAATTAAAATGGGAAAAAAGGACTCACATTATTGGTGTTGGTCAATTGTGTTGGTTTTCTATTGTTTGGAACAAGTTGTGGATTTGGCTGAATTTTTGCTTGTGAAGAATTTAAAGAGAGCGCACTGAAATTTGAGTCAAGATTGCTAACAGCTGAATTATAAGCACCGTTAGAATGAAGAGGATTCTCTGATGTTTTCCCTAGCATGTACATATCTGCAAAAAACAGCAAATCAAAGAGTTGTGGCCAATTTCCAATATTTTATTAAAATTTGATTATTATGAAACAACTTTTTGTAAATTTTTTTTTCAAGAATTTTCACTGTACTATATAATTCACAGCTGTAATAACGCAATTACTAAAAAATTTGAATATCGTTTACATCAAAAAATATCAATATTAATAACAAAAATCAGTTTTTAGTTAAAAATCAATTCTCTGGAACTGAAGAAATAAAATTTTATGAACCTGTTTAATAATGGAAAAATATTTTTAAATGTATATGAATTTTTTCTCATATTGATTTTGTGCTAATATTTGTATTTCAAATGATATAAAACTTTAAAAATTTTAATAAAAGAATTCTTTTAATATATTTTGTAAAATTAAATTGCTTGATATTAAAATCATATCCTGAATGTACTGTCAAAATAAATGTAATATATCAAAATTATAACATCTCTTGGTTTTAGATAATTATTTTTTTTAGTCAATAATTATATAGATTATCAGTTAAAATAAATAAATATAAATCAATTTTGCAAAAATGATTTTAAAAAACTAATATAAATATTTTAAATTTTAATCCTACTAAAAGTAGGTAAGCAAAAAAAACTACTTCATCTTCAAAAAAATTACCTCAATAGGTCTTAACCGCCTTAATTATAGGTCAATGACGGAACTTAGAAAGAAAATAATCTTTTTCGGGAGAACAATGTTTAAGAACAGATCTTGAATAAAGTATTAATTAATTTTTCAATATAATACTACAAGAAATTTCAAATATCTATCATTGTTATTCTCACGATTAATTCAACAGAGGAAAATTGTTAATATGAACTGTGCTTTATGTAAAAAATGTTCACGAACTGTATTAAAAAATCGTTCCGAGTTTAAAATTAGATTAAAGATTAAATATTAGTAAAAACTTTATTTATTTATTTCAATCGTATATAAAAAAAATTGATCATTATACAATTATACAGGGTTTTTACTCGCATTTTGAAAATGTGTATCTTCATTTTAAAATAGGAAAATCAGTTTTGAATTTATTAACCTACATTTTGAAAAAAATTACAATACAAATTTTTTTCATAAAAGATTACAAAATGTTATTTATGGTATAAATTTAAAAATTATGCATTTTTATTACAAAATATTTAAAATATAGTTATAAGGATATTAAAGAATATTATTTTTACATTCTATCGAATTACATATTTAAAAATTCAATTATAAGTAATTTCATTTTAAAAAAGTATTGATATTGTGTAACTATTACTGATATTAAAATTTATTGTTTTTTTTATTGGACTTGGACAATATTTTTTTTATGACCTAAAAAATTACCTATGTGGTTTTTTTGACCTACATATAAAACCAATGTCAATAATATCAAGAAAGATAAAATTGACAATCAAAAATGATCTTTAACCCTATGGTTTCACATCGTTTCTTCAATCTGAACTATTTTATTTGGACCACTTCACAAGATATGATTTTTATCAAAATAAATTTTTATATTTTCTATTAGTTTGGCTTGAAATTTGATAAGAACTGATCTATAAATTTATATATGAAATAATAAATAACCTACTTTTAAAAAATATCATATTTTATGATATCTCATAGTTGAGTACAATTATTGAATACCATATATTATCTCTAATCGTTATGGGTTATAATTCCATCGTACTGGTTGCACATATTGAATTATAATTTAATATGTACAATACAATAATTATTGTATAAAACAATCTTAATATAAGTTTAGTTTATGCAACATTTGAAAAATGACCTATTTTTTCCCGTATGAAAAATGACCTGCTCATCACCCAATGTGTATAATTTGACCTACAATATCGCAATAGGTAAGAAAAACATTGTCCAAAGTCTTCTTTATCAATGAAAAAATATTCAAAACAAATCTCAAATTCTTAATTTTTATTATTAGAAATTATGATACTAAAATATTCGAAAATGATTAAACGTTCAGAAAAATAATATAAATCTCAAATTAAAAAAGGTTTTATAATAATAAAAGGCAAATATTTTTTTAAAATATCATTTTTTATTAAGTCAGATGATGAAACTTCGGACTTCTCAATAAAGAACAAAGTGATTTTCTTACTTATGTATCAATTAATTTATAGAAATCAACTATTCAATTGGAACAAATTTAATCAATATTTTGAATAGATTTAATAACCAAAAACCAGAATCAACATAAGCGGACACACCATGATCAAAATTGTGATTTATTAGTATTTATTAAATGAATTAGAAAGAAATAATCGTTTCAAGTGACATAATTATTAGCAGAACTATTGTTACCAATTAAGAATACAGAGAGATATGAAAAATAACACTTCGACTACTTAGTTAATTTACTTGTGTTTGCAGAAAAGACACGCTTAATTTTACCAATAACTCAGCAAAAGTGTAAAAAGAGATCAACGAAAATTATTTATTAAAATATTGACTTCTTATAACTACCTGTAATTTTCATAGTTTGATCTTTTGCCCAATGAAATGAACAAATATCTCATTGTATTTAATTAAATAGTTACATATTTCAATGAAAATACTTTTCAAAAATTTCCATTTGTTTTAAAATTATAATAATAAAATATTAGTTTTATTAATGACACGAAATAATAAAAAAAGTTATCAATCTATTATTTTTAAGAATTAATCGACTTTAATTAAGTGAACTATCATAAAGAAAATACATCACTGAAACGATTATAGAAACATCTTTTATGTAAGCTTATTATTTATTAATTTATTGAAAATTTTTTCTTCACTACAGTGAAAAATAATGTCGCATAGCAATGAAATAGTCTTTTATTAATGAAAATAACAATTCATTAAAATCAATTTTTATATATTTTTACTCTGGAATATATATTACTGATAAGTGAAAATCAAAAACAGTAATCTTATTTTTGTTAAATCAATATCATGAAAAAGTTAGATTTTGAAAAATCTGCTGCTTTTTATAAAATTAGTAAAAAAAACATGTAAGAATCCTTTTATGACATGAAATTTTGGAAATTAATAACCCAATCTAGTATTTTCATTATTGCTGTTATTTATTTATTATTATGATCAAAATAAAAAATATCAGAAATCTTCTCAAACAAAATATAAATTATGGAGATATATTAAACTAACAAGTCGACTTTTTTAGTCATATCATCAACAATTGATTTAGTTAAGTAGATAGATTTTATAGAATAATTGAAAAATTTAAATAACTTCTAACAAAGGTGATCAATATATAACCATATTAAAATTCAAAATTTAATTTCATAGCTTTATGAAAAATGTCTCCAAGGATTTTTAAAATATTTGATACGAAATCCCTCGAAGACAGTCGATAATTAAAAAAAAAAGATAACATAATATTATAAAGTCACAAAATAATATCCTAGAATATAAAATATTAAAATAACCTCATTGAAGAGATTAATTCTGAATTTTTAGTTTTATAAGAAAGTCCCCTTAATAAACATATTTTAACTACGTCAAAAAATTTGATTTTGAACGTATTTTTGTTGATAATTAGATAATATTGATTTATTAACAGATAAACAATGAATATATATAATCTTATGAATATGAATTAATTGTGTAGCCGAAATACAGCACATTTAACGAATTCATTTAAAATGATATATGATATTCATTTAGAAGTATATTTTACTGTACCTAATTAAATCATAAATTAGATTAAAATATCCATAAATTATAATTTTTGAATTCAAATCAATAATAAACTAATGAAGTTCTGGGTCTGTCGATTTTGGACAATTTAAAAATGCATTTGACTGATTATCTAAAATGATAAGCATTTATTTTCCTTTATTATTTAACCTATAGCAAAGCATTTTAGATTAATGACGAGTGGAAAAAAGAAAAAACCGTATTAAATATAAATAAAAATAAATATCAATGATATTAATTCAAAATACTATAAATTTAAAAAATATCAATTATTATAGATATTTTATCAATTTCATTTAAAATCCAGTGAAATGAAAATTCTCCTTAATGTCTCAAAACGATAGATTTTATAGAGTACACCAAGACTTAAAAAGACCACAATAAAATAATCACAAACTAATATTTTCTGGAATTTTTAATGGACAGTGTGAACAAGAAATTTTCAAACCAGTCAAACATAAAACTCGATGTGTAAAGGTATAACTTTTAGGTTACATCTATTCCTTTATCGTTATGAATTTACTTTTAAAGTGAAACTACAGAAAACTTTTTTTCAAAAAATATGCCAGACTATTGCCTAACAAAAAATAGAAACCGAAAATCAAACAAAAATTAAGCCGACTGCCATCTGTTAATGAAACAAGTCAAAAATAAAATTATCAAATTTTATATTGAGAAAACATTTACAAATGAATTCTATTAATGAATTTTTTATAATAGTGTTTACTGATTTTTATTGCAAAAATTGATAAAATGAATCTTAAATAAAAAAAATTTATAACAGTTAAAAAATTGTTATTTGTGATCAATAGCGAGCAGTTCGGAGTATTTTATTTTATACAACAATCTGTTTTTCCAAAGTTTAAATGAAATCAATAATTGAATTTATTTGAGCAGAAAACAATATCGACTCGTGCATGATCAGTAATTTTTTTCTGGAAATTATTTCCATAAAGTACTTTTGGAAATCAATCAAAATTCGACTCTAGGCATCAGTGAAAGTAAACACGTTACGATTTTCTCTTTTTTACTTTGAAAAAACGGAAAAAAGTCGTATTAACTTGTGAACAATTGATATTTAATAAACAATGAAGAAAATAGAACTACAGGTGAAAACCAATGAAATAACAATGCAAAAATTTTAAGTGTACCGGTGTATAAAAAACTTTAAAGTATCTTTACAAATAAAAATAAATAAATATATATATTTATTTTTTAAATAGACGCATTTCAAAAATTTTGATCAAATTTTTTAAAAACATTTATTATCAAGAAACATGTTTCGAACTATTTGGTTTTCCGGAAAGTTCGTGCGTTTTTTTATTAGAAAAACAAAGACTGCTTTTTTATAGAAAAATATATTTTTATTAACAAATATAAGCACCATTCTGTACAATAATTTGTTGCCATCTATCAGATAATGCCAT
>JBBMKC010093036.1:0-16811 GCA_037834085.1 Bipalium vagum | reverse complement strand
TGTTATTATTATCATTTATTATGCTAATTAAATTAAATTACAGAATAAATTTAAATGGTTCAGCGGTAGAATTAATTTTGTTCATTAATTAAAACAAATTAAATAAATTATCCTCGCGAAATGGCCGCATCCGTTCGGGCTTTCCGTACATGATGGAACCTGATCGTAAAATGGGAAAGTATTTAATTTGAGGACTTTTAGGAAAAAGAAAATAATAAAAGTCAGAGTTGTTTTAATTTATGGACTGAATTATCAAAGCTCCAACCATCATTTTGTAATTGATTGTTTCCCTGCTTCAACGAAAGCTTTGGGCTCGGCAACGTCCAGTCGTTTCTCGTTGGAAAGTCGTGTCTCCTCGAAATGTTGTCTTGCTCATATTTTGGCAGAACTGAATTGCCAAAAAATAAATAAAATAAAATCAATCACAACATCAACAAGCAATGTGGAAAAGAAGGAGACCGAAAGTTTTTCGGGAAAATTATTTGTTTTATTAAACTGGGACAGCCTCAGCGCAATCGGAATGTTGGGAAACTGTTGCGAAATTATTACGGAGAAAATAAAATAAAAAATAATATTATTATTACTACTATTAATCGTTTCAAGACCTGCCGACCGATAAGTGAACCCAACCGTGCTCGTGGTTGCTTTCTCTTGCCAAATTACCCTCGTACAGCCATAATTAATGCATGATCCCGGGAAAGTATCACGTAACAATATCCATTCTCCTTTCTCCTCATGTATCAGTAGCAAAAATGACCTGGAAACGGTTTGAATCCAAATTCAGTAAAACGTTCTGGAAACGGTTCCCCTTTCGGGAAAGAATATTACTTCGCGAAGTATTAATCTAGACACCAACCTCGCGACCGATGAAATAATTATATTTCATATTTGTTTTAATACACGATTTTTAGTAACCAATTTTGTGAAAGTAATAAATTTTATTGATTATAATTCGATCTTCAAACATGTTTCGATCTTTTTTATTCAGACTTCCTTCAGACAATTTTAATATTATGACCAAAAGTCTTGAGGATTTTTTTTATAATCTATCTTCATTATTATTGGATATTTTTTAAAATTTAAAACAAAAGCTAATTAAGGAGAAATTGACCATTGATTGGTTCACCTTCTGCAATTTGTGAATTAATTTCCGGTTCACCTTTTTGATTAGCAGTGACTCACAAACTTTTCTTTATTCGTCATCATCAAAATTTCCCATGGCAACACAAAACTGATTTTCGTCATCTTATTTTCTTTCCTTTTTTTTACAACGAATAGTGTGACCCATTACCTTGCTTGATCTATTATTTTGGAAATGGTCGCTCCTGTACAGGGTTAGGGTCAGAAATTTGAGAACAATGATTTTTTTTAATAATATATATTATTTATTCAATTGACAGAAAAATCGATCACAATATATTGATATATTGCAGTGTCTAATTAATACTTTATATTAATGAAAAAATCTTTTAGCCTCTCACAAGAAATGAAGACATGTATAAGGCATGTATAGTAAGACATGGTCTCCAGCAATTCAACGAAACTTAGCTCAGTTCTTCTCTGATATTTCTATGGCATGTTTGATGTACGATTTCGGAAGGTCTGCAAAATAATGATCTCTGGCTGCAATAGCTTCTTTGTTTTTTCCAGAGAAATTATTTTAGGTTTCAGAAAAGGTTGAAGTCACCTGGAGCCAAATGTGACGAATAAGGAATATTATCTTGTCACTGAAAAAACACTTGCATTATCTTGAGTAAAAATTATTATTTTCTTCATTAAGTTTACTTGATTAAAATATAAATATATTTATAAAAATAAATAATTTTAGGGGCGACCAATTTTGCTCATCAGTATATTAAAATAGCACAGAAAAATAGAATTTTGTACTGTTTAATGATCGTTACTGTGACATCTTTTCACCAATCTGTACAAGAGGATTACCTCAACGGGTTCGACTATTTTATATCTGCTCCAAAACTGTAATGAACTCCGAGGATTGTATTTTGAATAAATGCGTTGCTTAATTATGTATTCTTTAATATATTAATTGCGTATCTATGAACACTTAACAATTCCGGGATTTCATTTATTGATTGACACGGATCTTTATCAATTAGCACCTGCAATTCGTCATCCTCGAACTTTTTTGGCTGACCTGAACGAGGTTTGTCATTGACATTGAAGTCACCAATTTTAAAACGTCTAAACCATTCCCGACATGATTTATCAATGGGAACATTGTCACCATAAGCCTGTATAAGCATTTGATGAGATTCAGCTGCCGTCTTTTTCAAATGGAAGCAGAAAATTAGAACTTTCCGGAAATGTTGTTTGTTCGGTTCAAATGATGAAATCTTTGATTCAGCTAAGCGGGATTTTATTTTTATTATTTCATCAATAATTTATTACTTAAATACATCCGCAGTAAAACTAAATAAAGTTAAAGTTAATACAGTTTGAAAAAATAAACAATATTTAGTATTAAAACAAACGGGCTAAATTAATTCACACACCTAATACATGAATACATTAATATTTTCCCATTTGTTTTATAGTTTTACTTGTCAAGGTCATCTGGGATATACCGTGTATTATGAGTAAGCGTAAAGGGTTAATTAGAAAACTGAAGATCAATTCTCGATAGAAAAATTTCCTATCATACAAGACAACGCTGTTCAGGTAATTTGGCAAATGGGTCATCTCAACGGTTCCTCTCTCCCAATGGAACCCTTCAAAAACGTTTCCACTTCCTCAACGGATTGGAATGTTTATATTTTTCGTTTTGTCTCTAAATTCCTGATGAGAAAACGACCCCTTAAGCTCATATTGAACAGTGAGGGGGTGGAGAGATCAGCATGATGTCTTTCTGTTTGCCGAGTGTATCATTCATTTAAACAAAATTATTTTTGTATTTTTCGCTTGTCATTAAAAAAGCTTGTTCCAAAAAGTAAAACAAAAACATTAAAATCAATGACCTTTGATATTTAACACAGCGGAGTCGATGTGCAGGTACTTATTTTGTGAGAGGGGTCGGTAGGCTCTGCACTCATAGACCCCATCGATTTCTGGCGTCGGCAGCTCGAACACCAGGATGGCCACGCTCCGTATCATGTTGAACTTGTCACTGGGCTCGTCCCCTCCGTATCTGTCGCTTTCCTTGTTGCTGTTCTTATTGTCATGTCTGCCTGATGACAGTGACAATATTTGCTTTATGAGAATGCGACCCAGGATTTTCGACGTGGACAAATAAATCCCGCTCTGATACCAGTCCACCGTGATCAGCCTCGACTGAGAGGAGCTCGTGTCAATAGAGCAGCTGATGTTAAAGGATCGGTTCTCCACCATATAGCCAGGAGCTATAATTTCCACTGAAGGTTCCAAATCAAATTAATATTTCCCAAGTCTTTCATACCTTTTCGCAATGGACTGTAAAAAATGTCTGCTTTCGGCACTGAAAATAATTAAATAACATTTAAAAATTAAAATAAAAAAAAATTATAAAATAAAATAATAAAATTATAAAATTATAAAATTATAAAATTATAAAATAATAAAATAATAAAATAATAAAATAATAAAATAATAAAACAATTAAATAAAAACAATTTAATATAATATAATAAAATATAATATAATAAAATAAATATAATATAATAAAATATAATATAATAAAATACAATATAATATAAAATTAAAAAAAAAATTTATAAAATAATGAAATAATAAAATAATAAAATAAAATTATAAAATTATAAAATTATAAAATAATAAATTTATAAAATAATGAAATAATAAAATAATAAAATAATAAAATAACAAAATTATAAAAAAAAATAATAAAATAATAAAATAAAAAAAATTTAATACAATAAAATAAAATAAAATATAATATAAAATAATAAAACAATAAATTTATAAAATAATAAAATAATAAAATAAAATATAAATTTATATATTTCAAATTATATCAAATTTATTTATTTAACTTTGGGGAAATTATATCATAAATATCACTAATTAATTTTTTAATCAAAATAAATTAATTATATTAGACATTAATTATGAATTTCCTTAGCTTTTCTATTTTCATTACAGAAGATGTCTAAAGCAATTTGCCACTATATTTCCATAATGGACACTGTGGAAAATATCTGAGAAAGAGATAAAAACTTTGGGGATTGTCAACGCTGGGAGAATTTTCCAGGGGAAACAATGTTTGATAAATAATAAAAATTAACGATGTATTAACTGCCCACAGTATCACTGGTGTAGTGGTTGTAATATGATAATAATAATAATATTATTATTTTTATCATTAAAATCTTGTCTTATTGTAGTATTACTGTCTTAATAAATTAAATTACTATTTTTATATTAATATTTCAATGAATTGTATAATTATTTAATTAATAATAATAATAATAATAATAATAAAAATAATAATAATAATAATTTAATAATTAAACATTGTTCTCAGCAAAATATTAACAGACCATAAAATGAATATCGATGTAAAAAGCCCACAATTGAGAACACGTTGTTCTAAGTCATGATAATGCAAGACCTCACGTTTCAATGATTAAGCGGCAAAAAAATCTGGTGTATGACTCACTTACCGCCTTTACTCACCAGTCCTTGTCTATTCGGATTACCATTAATTCTTATCCATCGAAAGGTCATTAACCTGTAGGACGCTAGATTCATTGGAAGCCATCAAGAACCACTTGGATTACCCCGTTTTCCAATAAGCCTATAGGTTTCTATCAGAGAGGAATTCTTCAACTACCAGATCGATAGCGAAGAGCAATTAAACCGGATGAAGAGTATTTGTTGATTATCGAATTTTTTCTTAGATCTTCCTGGTCAAATTATATATGGCGGAAAATAGGATGACCTCAAACATTTTCAAATGACATTTTGTCAAAAAATTCCACCCCTTTCTTTAAACCTGAAAGGCCTCTCTGTACCCTGTGATGCTTGGACCGGCACTCAAGACTAAAAGACGGAAATAATATTCGCAAGTCAATTTTTTCTGTAAAAAAATGATAATTCGAAAAATTAATTTTTATTCCCAATATTAAAAATTTCTCTGAACTGAAAAATATTTTTTCATAAATCAAGAAAATTGATCTAAAATCAATTTTTTGTTTTCCTAAATTTAAAATGATAATTTTTTGAGCGAAAAATTATTATTATTAATATTATTTATATATATAATATCATCTGACGACGTTATTTTTCAACAGGGAGGGAAATTCTCTTTTTATTAAAAATTCTTTTTCAATATTGGCGATAAAGGGGACGTCGCAGACGAAACGCAACCCAGCACGACCATGGACATATTCCAACACCTGTCCCAAAGAAGTCGAGCTCCATCCAGGCTTTCCATTGGGTTTATCCCTTAAATTTTAATCCCGTTTTTTCAGTAATCATTTCGAGTCCAAACGTTTTTGAAAATTTTAGTTTTTTCCAAAATTTTCCATTTTTGTACAATGTATAATTTACAATTATTTTTTCAATTAAATGAGGCCAGTGAGAAAATTTTTGGCACAAGATAATGTGAGTGATATTAGTTTTAATCATATTTTATAATATAAAAATATTATTAAGCAAAAATACTGTTAAAAAAAGAAATTATATAAATAAAATAATTTAAGAAGGATAAGTTATATTATCATAGGTTAATATTATTAGATAATATTCGGGTGTTGTTATGAAAGCAACAATAATACAACCTTCATCGCTTATTTTTTAATTAATTAATAATCAATCATTATTATTCTGATTATGCATAATCTATTTATAGTTTATCGATTTTTGTATTTTGTATAATTGATTAGTTATGAATGTTTTAGATTACCTGTTTTGGTTAAATAATGCCAATGTAATTATTTACTGAGTGCGAATTTCTTTTTTATCAATCGATAAGATATATATGGTATTTATAAGCAATTGTTTGCTATATATGACGATGTCTCATTATACATGTCATGGTCCTCTCGCGTCCTCGTCATCTGCTAACACCTAAAAGTGTCAAGACTATCCAGTAAACTGTCATTGAGAGTCATGTTATTACCATCTGTGATATTGAAAACATAACGTGCATTGAAATTGCAAACATCCATGAAATATTGCAGTCATTTACAACTGAAAAATCTTTGTTTCCTATAGATACCACATTTACTCACTGATTTGCAAAAGAAGGAAAGAGTGATCATTGTTCAATCATTTTCAACAAATGAACAAAAACCTAGGTCTTTGAACTGTCACTTGTGATGAAACTTGGATACACTATTTCAAACCAAAAGAGAGCATCAAAATATGCTCTGGATTGCTGGAAGAAACATCTTTCTCAGTGGTAAAACAAGGGATAAGATGATGTATGCAATTTTCTTATACAACGGTGACCAACTCCTGTCAGAAATCCCAACTCCACTGGAAATTATTATTGCAATACTGTTTTGCCCTACGTGAAAGATATGTATGCCAGTAAGTATCAAAACGATCAGTGTTATCATGATAACGCACCCTCTCACAAATCACATTTCTTAGAACAACAGGGAATAATTTTGATCCCACACTCACGTCACAATTCTTACTTAGGTCCATATGATTTTTGATTGGTTGGTAGACTAAAAGTTAACCTCATTGGTATAGCTATAAAAGTCGAAGTCAACTTGGGAAGTCATATATCAGTATATTGAACATGTACCTAAAGAAGATTGTTTCTTGATTCGAACAATGGAAAGACCGTTAAAAATGGGAACTACTTTGAACAAATGTAATATCTGTCGTAATTAGGCTATGTACTATTAACTTTTGGCAAGTTTTCAAACAATATTTTTCGAGCAACCATCGCATATCGTAGGACCAATAAACAGCATTAATCAACGTTCAAATCGCATTTATATTTAGTGTAAACTATTTTTAAAAAAATATGTTATCATTAGTTTTCAAGTAACCCTCGTAGAGTGTTTAAAAATGAGCTTCGATTTTGGTGTTACTTCGTAAAAAATAAATATCTTTCATTAAATATTCTTTCCTTGTTTAACTAAATTTATTTTGAGATTGTCATGGAAACCAAATGATATTTTGTGTTTTTAAATTTCGTTCAAAATTAAATATGATAAAATAAATGTTAAAACCGACCTTTGGGCGCCACTTGTTTTAATTATCTATTTTAATGTTTTTTGTTTACATTATGATTACTTTATTTATATTTAAGACTAATTTAAGTGAAGTTAGAGGTCAAGATTTGTATCGAATATTTAAAAATTAGCGAATACAACAGGATCGTGTCAGGATAACGGACTTTTACTCTTTGATAAGGATTGCACAATATGTTCTGGAAAATGAAAACTTTATTGTTGAAATAGGCTGCTTAGTTGTAGAAAAAAAGTAGAACAAAAAGAGGTTTTCATTTTTTTAGCGATTCAAGTATTGGAATTCAAAAAATTCTGTTCATAATGTATGAAAGGAGTAAAGATACCGCAATTCAAGAAGTGTCTTATGAATACATGATTTCTGAATCTTCTATAACAGAGTGGTATCACAAATTCGGTAATCTGGCAATTCTTTTTGATTTTATGGAAGCTAATGACCAAATTGATGGCCCAGACATTTATCGTAGAGATTGATGAATCTTTATTCTTTAAAAAAATAATATGGAATAGGTCAAGAATTAAGTGGTCCACTATGGGTTGTTTCTGGAGTTGGACGACTGAACAAACAAAACTGTTTTATAGAACTTGTTGAGAATAAGAAACGAAAGAATCTGATTTCAATAATAAATAAACGACTTCTACCTGGATCTACTATCATAAGAGTTAAGTGGAAAGTGCACTAAAATCTGCTCTATTTATTGCTAAATATGAATTTCAAGCACTTTATCGTAAACAGCCAAATCAATTTTGTGAATCCAATAAATAAAGAAGTTCATACACAAAACAGGGAGGCATTTTGGAACTTTCTGAAAAAGAAATTACGTCTAAACGGAGGCACATAAATAATATTGATAATTATCTGGGTGATGTGAATTATGAAAAATTACACTGTAATGGTTGTTTTACTTTCTTTATCTTGCATATGAATAAAGTTTCTAAGATTCAGATTACATTCTTATTTTTGATATTTGTCTTTGATATTGATAATTAAAATAGGTAATTAAAACAAGTGGCGCTAAAAGTCGATTTTAACCAAAATAAATAACATGTTATATATTACAACGAAAAATCAATGTTTCAGATCAATTTCAAATTGAATAATTTTTAATCTTCGTTTATCATAATCAGAAAACTTTTTTTGTTATATGAACTATTTAAAGAGAATTTCAGTTAAATTACTTATCTCACATTTATTCTTTTCGATAATGAATAACAACGAACGAATTTGGATTTCTTACTAAATAGAATTAAATTTGTTTGAATATGTTTAATGTCAAAAATAAATTATTAAGGCTTATGGAATTTAAATCAATAAATGTTAATACACCTGAACAGACTTTCTAAAGGTACAAGGTGTGTTACTTGATAATATAATAAATTCTATCAAAAAAATTTTAATTCAAATAATATTAGCGCGTAATTATCAATTTTTATTGTGATCATGATGATTAATATTTATCGATTATTATTATTGATATTTGATTATTTTGACTTTGATTATTAATTATTTATAGTAGTGTCACTTTTTTGGGAGTGTCCTGAACGAGAATAGAGAGAAGAAGAATGCGTTCTAAGAGTTTAACCATATCACGGGCCGGAAGTGAAGGATGATGTATCGGTTGTGATATAAAATGAGGAATAGTTGATTATTCCTGCATTAATCGTGATGTAGTTGAGACCATTATTGACAGTTACTGTGTAAATGTTGTGTTGAGAGAATTGATGTGTGTGTTAATTTTCAATAGTTATTACCAAACTTGACCACAATTAGCGAAAATCTCTGTTCTACATGGTTTTTATATATAAAATTTCTCCAGAGTTACTGATATTAATCAATAAAATAAAATAAATTGAAAATAATATCCAAAGATAATTTACCGAAATATTTTTCTGAACCAAACAATTAAAACAAATTTTCTTTTGAATCTTTTCCCAACAATTTTACTCTTGTCCTCGTCAGCGGGGAAATAGTAATAAATAAATAAATAATAAAAATATAATGCGATACCAATTATTTTTTTTAGTTGAAGAATATATTTGTTAATTTGATAATTTAAAATTTATGTTTTAAAGAAAAACAATTTCTTCGCCCTCGTCATAATTTCATTATTTCTCCTTTTCGTTTCTTTCCTCCTGCAGTCCGAGACCCGAACGAATATCTTCTCCAAACTCAATTATTAAATTTGAATAAGTCAAAATAAAATGGGAAAATCCGCAAAATATTTCCCTCCGCAAACGCAACACAAACTCCGTGACGGAAATATATCCATAGAAAAAAAACAAAACTCTCGACTTGTAATAAATTCAAAAATATAAATATAATTATTTAAAACAGATAATTCAACTTAATTCTGTTTTATTATTTGTAATCTGGGAATTAAATTTATAATCTATCTTTTCCTCTCTACTTCGTTAAATCAAATAAAAAATAATTTTGTTTATTTTGTTTTAATTAAGTGATTATTTGAGATTTGTTTTATCGATAAAATTTTGATTCTTTTTCATTTATTATGAATATTCGATATTTTTAGATTGATTTTATTTATTTATACAGGCTATGTATGAACTGAGTGACATTTAACATTTAACATGGTAACATTTATTGATTAAAATTTGATATATTTATCTACAGAATGACAATTGACTTTAATACACGTCTGTAAGCGATCAATACTCCTCAATATATTTCTGATGATATTCTATCTGCCTCAATTTTAATAATATCTTTACGGTCTTCGATATCTTTTCGTTTTCTTCTATAAACCTGCATCTTCAGATGTGTTCAAAAAGAAGAAAGCAAAAGATGGTTTATTTTCTTACATACTTAGGCTTTTGTACATTGCAATTCTTTCAGAAAAGTCTGATAAAGTTTGAATATTTTTTAGTATTACATTAGCTACATCTTTAAAATTACATTCAACGTCCTTAGCAGCAGTTCTTAGTGATGTTTCAGATACTTTTTTCAGATAATTTTACCTGACTTATTTCGCATATCTTTCTATCTTCAATTGATGATCTTCCAGACTTCCATATAACACAAACGATCCCAGTCTCTTTGAATTTTGCAAAAATCTTTACATATTTCACCAGGGCAACGTCACTGGATTCGATAAAAATTTGTTTCAATAGATACACAATGATTTTAATGGGAAACGGTTCGTGTCTTTTGAAATTTGTAAAACAACAGCGTCTCAGTCTGTAGTTTTAAAATTAGAACCAATAACTATTGCGATTTATGAATCTACTTTAGAGGTGACAGATGATTATTGAAATCAATGATAAATATCTAACCAATCAATATTGAATACAAATTTACAGCTGCAGTTTTTTATTCAGAATATTATTTATTACATTTTATTATAATTTAAATTACCATTGGGCACAAACATTATTAACAGTTTATTTTATTTATTAATAGTGTAACAAGTAGATATTGGCAAACAAACATGACCTTTGAAAAGGTTAGCAAACGAAATGAGATACTTTACTGATCTAATTTCAGTGAGATTGAACCATAAAAGCTTTGTTCATTAATCTTTTAACGCCAAGTCTAGTCAGATATATAATCATAAAACTCCGGAAATGAAATAAAATAAGTCATGTTTGAAATCTGAAATTAATATTTGTTTTAATTAATTGAATTTTTTTAAAGGGTAATGGCTTTATTTTCATTAATTAAATCTAATTAAAAGTGCCACAATTTCACCGAGATTAAACAAAAATATGATCTCCTTCAGCGTGAACGAAATCAAAGATATAAAAATTAATTAATATTTTATTTTTATTTTCATTTTAAAAATCTTTTTCGATGAATAATAAATAATTTCGAATAATAAAATTATTGCGATAATATTGTATCTATTTATCATATGACAACCCTAAAAGTTCACTATCACAATAGTTCAGAATCTAATCTTATTACCTAAAGATCTTCGTTAATGTATGGTAATAAGTACCTAAGTCATTAGATGGACTAATGAGTATGCGCATATAAATTAGTTTTTCTACACATATATTGAAGAGTTGAGAGATGTTTTTATTTTTCCATTCCGATACATTAGACATGTTCAAGAGACCTGTTTTAGTCTTCTGCTTAACCTTATTAATTGTTAAAAGTATTAATATGGGTAAAATATTGGTTTATATGCAAAACTGTCAGGTGAGGTTTAGCGACCGAGATTTGTCTTGTGATGTGAATGAAGTGTTGGATTATGGGTCCCAAGATTTAAGCCAAGAAGAAATGAGCCGGCTCTATAATAGTTTGCATTTTTACGATCGTGACAAGCGTAAAGTTCAGTTCAATTGCCACTCTTACAACAAAACACTTCAAGAACTGGTTTGTGAAACCAATTTGGATCCATTTGTCCATCGATTTGAAACCAATGTAGCCTGTGAAGTAGTACTGGAATCAGTCAAAACAAAAGAATTGTCCGATGTTGAACCTCAATGTTCTGTCATACAACTGGTTCCAGATAAGAAGGTTTTCACACTTAATATCAGATGGGAAATTTTTAATGGAGATTTAAATCATTCTTCAAAATATTTTGGTTTGATTGTTTTAATCATAACTGCAACTTCGATATTAATACCTCGATCGAAGTTGAATAGTAGACAGGTTTCGAATTTACTATGTATGACGATGGGGTTTTGGGCCCTGATTTGTCTCCAGCAGATTTCAATTTCCACTTGGATATCTGGACCCGAATTGACCAAGATTGGAAGAAATATATATGTAGCTATTATAGTGTTGCTGACATGGATTATATGGAATATTCTGACATCACCTTGGTGCTTTTTGGTGAGGCGGTACTTTTTCAACCATCTCTCTGATTGGTTAAATTCTTTCATAAATACTTTAATTTTTAAAAATTATTTTATAATGAACCTTTTGCTTCCATCACTTACTGAAGCGGGAAAAGTGGAAGGAAAAGGCTTTCGTGTTGAGTTAACAATTGAAATAGTTGAATTATTTATCCAAGCAATTTTATTATCTATATTAATTATTTTTCAAAATATATGAATATTAAAGCTTTATTTTTTGAAAAAACATCACTATTTTGAAAATTCTATTATAACCTAAATCAACAATTAGTTTCTTAAGAATAAAAAGAAAATAATTATAAAGTTAACCAAATAAAATTATATATTACATAAAAATAGAAATTATTAAATATATTATTATAAATATTATTTAATATATTGGGTTGTGTAAAATGTTTCCTTTGATTTTGTGAATAAGCGGTGAAAAACTTCTACAGATATTTATGTTGATATTTTATTTGTTTGAATATTTCAATTATATAAATTTAATTACCGCAGTATTCAAATTGCTTAAAGAAAATTGGCATTTTTAATAAAAATAATTTATTTATATTTTGAAATGAACATAAATAAAGAAGAAATTCGATACTTATGAAAATTTATAAGGCAAAAATGCAAGACGAGCTGAGAAAAAAATTGGTGCGTTTATAGTGTAGATATGTATCTGATAAAACAGTCTATGAATGGTTCCATCGCACTGGAAATTTAGAGGACACACTTAGTTCTGGCTGGCCAATATGTCAAAAAGTCGATCAAATCATTTAGAAGGTAGAGGAAGACAGGCATATTGGCAGCCGTAAAATCGCAGAAGACCTTGGTATTCATCATCAAACCGTTTTAAAACATTTAAAGAAAGCTGGTTTTTTAAAGAAACTGGATTCCAAATGATTTAACACCGAAAATTTTAATAGCTCAAATTTCAATATGTCAAATATTATTGTAAAAAAATTCTATCGAACTATTCTTGAAACATGACGGGTGACAAAAAGTGAATAGATAAGAAAACAATGTTAGAAAAAAAATCTTGGAAAAATGTAGCGAAACCCCAAAAACCGTGGCAAATTCGAAATTGACGTCAAGGAAGGTCATGCTTTGCATCTGATGAGATCACAAAGGAATCATCTGCCAAGAAATACTCCAACCAAGTCAAAATGTTGACTGTTTTTTACTGTCAGCATTTAACTAGAATACAGCAGGTAATTGCAATATAGCCGCTAGAATTGATCATTAGGAAAGGCTTTGTGCTTCACCATGACAACACAAGACCACACGTGTCTTTGATAACTCAGAAAACAATGAAGGATGTTGATTGGGAGATTTTGCTGCATCCTCAATATAGTTCTGGTATTGCACAGTCAGGCCATCATTTGTTTTGTTCACTGTAGAACTTCTTGATGGTGTAAAATTGAATTCAAAGGAAAACACCGAAAACCACAGCGAAAAGTCAGTATTTCTACAGTGATGGAATTCTAGATTTACCAAAGAAATAGTAAGACATTGTCGACCAATATGGTGCATATGTAGTATAATAAAGTTCTGAAAATTTAGTATTCTTACGGTTTTCATATTGTTAAAATCGGCGGAAACTTTTTGGACAACACAATATTATATTAAATTTTTTTTTGGACAACTTATAATTCAAAATGTGTTATTTTATTAAAATTTTTATTCGTTTTCAATTTTGATGTTATAATTATATAAAAAAGGATTTTAGGACATGATGCTGCACTGCTTAATGTAATTTCTAATCTCTTATTTTTTATTTTGTGATCTTATTGATTAAATTGTATAGAAGTATGTTGTGATATATTAGAAATCAAATAACTACCCTTTAAGTTTGTCTAGTACGGTTAAAGCAATGGTCAACAACAACAACAAAGAACTTATCGTTAAGAAGGTTTATACATTTTCAGTATAAAATTAAATGAATGAATTAACTGTAAATTTCTTTGATATACAAAACACTAAACAAATAACGCTCAAATAAGCTTATTAATAAAATAACAATAAAAAATATATTCAAAGACAGCTGCTAACAATCCAATTGTAATAATACACAAATATAGACAATTGTTATTACAGTTTCTAAGGGTTGGGGAGTCTCCACGTGTTTATTTTCTCCATAACATTGCTGGTCATAATCTTAAATTTTTATGGAAGAAATAATAGATAGAAATTGCATCTTTAAATTATTTTCGTTAAATTATTTGCATCCCCTCAACTTTATTTTTAACAATAATATATAAGAACTGTATATATAATATATAATATACCTTATGCAATATCAAAGTAAATCATTCTTTAAATATGTTCTAGCAAATGATTTATATTCTGAGGCGAGGGCTATTGATCCACTTGTCGACCCATGGTTTTAAATTTCTTTTCTATCTCCCTCTCAAACTACCACAAGGTTCTTGAAATTTAGTATGGTTTCCATAATTTGGAGGCAGGTAACCAATTCATAATTAGTCGCCAAAATTCATAATATTAAAAAAAGCCTCTCATTAATTTTAGGTTTCACATTCAGATAGAAGAAATTACTTATACATTATTGATTAAGAAATTTTAGTAAGACACATTCCATAAATAAAAAGTGTGGCCTAAAAGATTTTGGCGCTTCTAAGTAAAAAAAAATTTTTTTATATAAAGTTTAAACTTTGTTAAATAAAATATGTTCATTTTTTGGATACCTTTTCGCCACTTATCTAATAAATTCATAATGATATCAATATAAAATTTCCACAGTCCTCTCTTGAAACTATTGAAATTTCATTAAGAAAATTTTACAGAGACATATAGTAATCAAAAGGTATTAGATTTGGACTATTCAATGGATAAATCAGAACTTCCCTATCAACAAGCTAAATCAATTTTTGGATATTTACATTTTGCTGTCAACATTTTGTCAGTTTTCATCACAGGTAACCAAGAAGACCAAAAATTATAATATACCATATCGTGAAAGATGTGAAAAGCAAAGTTTTAGTCTGTAAAGCTTGTTCACCTTTGTTAATGAATCTGGAACCCACTTGGCCAGTTTCCGTGATTTTTAATTACATAAATTATGTGCGATGTCTCATCATTCAGGTTAAACATTTTAGTTAACTCTTGGCATGACAGTTTGAAATTTTTAAATACATTTTTTAACTCTTCGCCATTCATATCTGATACTTTCCCAGAGCATGGTGCATTTTAAAGTGACTCATCACTGTTCAAAGATTTTCCAAACCGTTTTTGAGATAATTTTTAATTTAATATTATTTTTATTTTTGATTTTTAATTCGCTAAACACCAGATATATCCTACGACATGAATCTGTAGCGTTAGACCCGAGTTAGAATTCATAGAGAAAATGTTCTCTAATTACATTTTTCTCAATAAGCATTTTGAATTTGAATATAAATTGTATAATTTTTATAGAAATTGATAGATTCAAAGAAAATTAATAAAACAAAAAAATGAAATTTCATTATAAAACAATTTCTCTGTAAAATAAAGACAAGTATTATAAATACTTAATCCACATTTATCAAATAACTGAAAGACCTTTCATGGTTACCTGATAATATATATGATAATAATAATACATAATCATAATAAATAATTAATTAATTAATATAAAGTTATTTGAAAGTAATTACAATAATTAATTGAACTAGGATACAATCCCAACAGAGGCAAAGACAGTAAAAAGACTTTTTGAACAGTTCTACAGTTTTTAAAAAAAGAAATATTTCTCTTAGACGATCAATTTTCGAAGAATTCATTAATATTTTCTAAACCACTTGGAGTACTTTCAAACTCACAAGCTTCTTTAACAATTCGTTTTAATTTATTTAAATCCACTTTATTTAAAGTTCTTAAAAATTGATCTAAAGAAAAAAGTTTTAAAATAAAAACAATTCAACATTTATCTTTTTTATTTCTCTCTATATTTTCTCAATGTAATCTTCATGAATTTTTTTCATTAAACTAAAAATATAAAAAGTTTAACAAGTCTCGTATGTAGTCGAGATTCTCACAGGCTACGAAAAATAGCAAAAGCGAGAGACATAAATTTCTATGTGACCTCTGGTTTCGAGGTTTAATAAAATTTGTGGTCATTACCATGATTTATTTTGACACATGTCGATATTTATTAATCTTCGAAATATTTTAAGGACCGGAACGACCTATAAATATTATTTGTGAGAGTAATTATTAAATGGTTATGGCAGAGGTTATATGATATTTAATTAATTTTTTTTAAAAAGGTTTTCTAGATCTCATCATAATTTAGTCTATAATTTTTAAATTTAGAAGCCAATCATTAAAAAGAAATTATGAGTTGATTTTTTAATAATAAATAAAAACTAATCTCATGAAAACTCTAATCTTACCTAGGTAAATATTATTTTCCTTTTATATTTATTTCCTTTATTTTTTTTTATATTAAATAAAATTTAAACAAATTATAATTTTGAATTTCATAAGTTGAAAATATTTTTTCATTAGTTGAAAATAATATTTAATAACTTTAAATTTGACCTGTTAATAGTGTAAACTTATATACACATTTCTCCTTGTTTCATTGCATTAACATCAAGTTTGAATTCGTTAAATTTGTTGTACTGCTTTTACAGGGTGACCAGAAATAACCCGTTCTTTTTTGTAACAACCGTGCAGATATAAATACAATTAATATCATGTTGAATTGATTATTATTGATTTATTTTCATATATATTTACTTGTAATTCAAGTTTCATCTCTTTTGAACGTAATTATCATTGTTTTTAGAATGGCAAACAAACGACTACCAATTATAGAACTCCACAAACAAGGAAAGC
>JBBMKC010092925.1:0-16811 GCA_037834085.1 Bipalium vagum | reverse complement strand
TTATAAAAATGAAAACTAAGACAGATTTTTTCTATAAAAATTTATTTAGACATAAAATTTATGCATGGAAAATAATAATAAATCATTCATTTAAAAAATGTCAGTTACTTATGAAACACCCTGTACTATAGTATAGCCCAAAAACAAACATAAAAAACAATAAAATACTAGAATGTATTTTAAAATCACAAAATTGTCATTTATTGTTTTTAGAATTTGAGATTGAATTTGGGACCGGGCCTGGGAATCTCCACAATATATCTGATTTCTTTTCAAAACAAGTGGTATTTTTCCGGATTCAGCCTCAGAGCTGCTTCTTGAATGTTACTCTGCACTCTATTCAATACTTAATTGTGCGTATTAAGTATCCTGGTGGAAATTAGAATATCGTTTAAATATGACATTCGGTTGAAACTAAAAGTTCTGATATTAGTGATTCCCCATTCCAATTGTGAGCTAATATCTTGTCTACAATTTCTTTGGTTTTCGGAAATATATTTCTAAATCCTCTTCTACTTGTCTATGCTGTTGCATTTCTTCTAAATCTGACATCTTTTTTGGTTTGCCAACGGATTATCTCAACCTCTTTTCAGAATTTGCTACTTCCCCTTCTTTTTCAACGTATTCTTCTTCCATATCATTTGTTCAATTCAAAATTCCAGATCTTTTTTTAATCTCGATTAGATCGAAATATCGATTGCATGATTTAATAAAATTTTCCGAAATAATCTTCTAGTCAATAAACTTCGGGAATAAATCAAACCATGATCTTTGCAGATCAAACTCAACTCTTTTTATGAGACAAATCCTCTTTTTTTAACATTAATTTAATTATAAAACTGCCAAACTTATCGAAAATTTAAACAAATCCAATTATCAAGAAATTAAATATAAAATTATTTGTTAATTTTTAATTATTACATAGTGACAATTTCTAAGCATGAAAAATCAATTTTATCAAGTAACCAAATTAACTATTATTTTCAAAATAACCTAAGAGGGTTTTGATTTAATGATGAAGAAAACTTAACCACAATATATCTTTGAAAAAGACAACATTTGTTTATTCCAATCCTTGAGAGAATTTTGTTTATTATTTTATATAAATAAGAGAGATATTTTTCATGATACACGTGTCCATTTCGTGAAGTTGAAATGTACATTGACTTAAATGGGATGTAAATAATGTTGATCTAAACCGATATTATAAATTATAGATTCGAAACATTTCATGTGATAAAACACCGTTGGATTTTTTATATCCGTTAACAAAATAAATTATATTAGTTTCAAAACGTTTGCAGTACTAAGAAAATATGTGCTTATCAATGAAAAATTGTCAAATATGTTTAGTATGAAGATTACTTGATTTCCGTAGTGAAATTTGTCAAGGATAATTAACTGAATTAATTAAGTTCAAAAAACAATTATTAATTAATTATTAATTAATTATTATTATTATCATTATTATTATTATTATTATTCATCTGCTATTAAAACTATCATTTTTTTCAGTGTGACATATGCCCTATAGACCATTTTAGTGTCGATGGAGAAAATGAATGCCATCATTGTCCAGTTCTTAGGTATTATTCCAATAATGAATATCGAACTCCATTGGATTGTTATGACATCTCTGAAATTAATATTCTCGAGGTTTCTTGAAATTCTAAATCAAGATTTAAAGATATTAAAATCATTCAGACGATTTTAAATAATCCACAAAAATTTAAAGAGGATTTAAATTTAAATAAATTTAGTCAAATGATCATGGAAGATAAGCCAGACACTTTGCTCAAGAGAGCTGGATTTTATAATATTACATCTGAGGAACTAGAAATGAAGATGATTAGTGATACTCCTTATACAGATGAAGAAATAGAAATTTTGAAAGTAAATTTTTAATAAAATATGTATATGTATATGTACAGAGCATATATGTAAAATATAGGCAGAATACGGGTAAACGGACTCCATAATTTTCAAAAATGCTATGTAGAATTAATTGATAACCATATTTAGAAATTAATAAAAAACAGCATTATAGGAATATTTTTTATATGTTCCAAAAAACAATTCTCGGTAAGCCCATATTGTATTTCGTTTCATTCCATACAAGTGACGATAGCAGCTCTTGTCAAGAAGAAACCAATAAATATTATGACCATTTGTGGTTTTTCATCTCAGGTCACGTTTGATAGTTACCAAGAACGATTAGATATAGTTGGTACAGGCACCAATAAGAGAATCACGAACGTCTGCAGAACTATTTACGGTTTTGTGAACATACCCGATTGTGGTCATTTATTGTATATTTTTTTCCATTTAATGTTTCTCTAAAAGATTCACAAATATCAATCATAATTAGTTCAAACAGTTCTGATTCTGGAAATTTCATCACCTTCTCATTAAATCCGGTTGTCAATGAGAAGGTGATGAAAGCATCACATTGCTTTACATCATCTCTCATATATTCCCACAATTTCTTTATATCAAAGTTTGGTGTTACATATCTGACCACTTTTCCGCTCTAGCAGAGAAAAAGATTTTTATGTACCTTAGATTTCTCCTCTGGTATCCATACTTTTCCATTTGGTGTTACTCGCCCTTCAGATATTGTAAATTCTCCTTTTATATTATTTTTTGTCTACTTTAATACGTAATATCACTGAGCTATTATATTGAAATTCATTCATATTCTTCTCTTGTTTTAATTCTAAAGTATTAAGCGTTCGTGTTTTTATTTTCACAGTTTTAGCATCTTCATCCTGTAATAAATATTGTGAACGCTGATTAAAAATTTTTCTTGATAGGAAATCTGCATTTCCATGTTCACTCTCTTTTCTGTATCCAATTTTCATAACAAAACTATTTAGACAGTTGATCCACGTTTAGAATTGTGAAGTAATCGGCTTTTTGTTGTCATCATAAATGTAATTGCTTTATGTTTAGGCCATATGTTTGAAATGCTTTGTGATATTAAATATCGATAGAAACCCTTTCCTTGTTACGCAATATTTTTTCTCATGAGTGGAAATTGAATGAGAACCATATGGAATCACACGAACGCTTCCCACTTCATCTATTTGAGATAGCACTGCTTCAATAATATCAAAACAGAGTAAAGAAGAAATAGCCAAAACTGTCTTACGTTCCGTTAAAACTTCATCAATTTCTATTGTTCATATCAACTTTTTTCTGAAGGATCATATTCTTCATTTGGTTTTATATTTTACCACAGATAAAATATTATTCAAAAGCTCTATTCATACTAAACATTCAGATTACACTGTATTTAAAAGATTAAAAATTTTAGTTTAATAATTTTTATTATTCTTTTTTAGTGAACTCATGCCAAAAAAATAATTTTATTTTAATTATAATAGCATTTATTTTGATGTTTTTTTCATCGAACTGAAAAAAGCGAAAAATTAAATCAAATATACTTTTAAAAATCATTGATGAATGAAATTAATGAATTTTTGGGAAACTTATTTTTTCATGAAGAGTTTGAAGATTATTTAGGTTCTATTACTGTCAGAAATGAGTAAATTAAAAAGATTTATATGCTGTCTTTATAATAATATTTAAAAGAAATTTCGATTTTTCATACGTATTTACAAGAATTTTATTATTTCAGAGTAAAAAAGGACTGCACTTATCATCTCATGATTTAAAGATGTTTTTACTTGTTGGCTTATTTCTTGGTATTGTAATCATGGTTTTGTTTGTTTCTATTCTAATGTGCATTTTCAATATTGCTTGGGCAGCACTTATTCGAGGTTCGAAAAGAGTAATGAAACTGTCAAGAGTTTACTTTAACTACTTATTTCTCAGGGTAACTTTAATTTATAATTAATTTTATTTTACATAAATGTTAAGATTTACTTGAGACTTAAGTTATGTTTTACTATGAAATATTTTGTCTATCAAACTTTCAACTTTAGCTTGTACTCAAAAGGTCACAAATGCTTTGTTAATAACAATTGATTTACTTAGCTCTATAAATACTAATCGACCTACATAATCGATTGTAAATTAAATTAGAATCTCACTCAAAAAGATTCAAAGACGACTTGCATTTTATTGCGACTTAAATATATTCGTAATATCACTTGGCTTAATTACACGTTATTAAAGAAGAAAAATAATCTCTCATTTCGAAGGTCAGTGAAGAGTCCATTGATATGAACTATGTTTCAAAAAATTATTTTGAGTGACCTACAAAAAAAAAGATAAAATGCCAGAACAAAGTAATAAAATATTAATTATTTCAATTGATTAGTTCTCTTCGATTCTAATCTTATTCTTAAACAACTGTAGCAATTATACTGATCGTAAAATTACCAAGAAATAAATGTCACTTTATTTTTTGAGTTTCGTCTATGTATAGTGTCCAAAATGTAACCGAAACGCAAATTAAATAAAAATTAGATATTGCGGCTCGGTTAATTTTGGGACACCTTGTATTTCTAGTATTTATTATTATGGAATGTCTTTTATAGAATGGAGCCAGAATACTGAAAATTATAAAATATATATTGTATGAAGTCATTATATATGACGTTATTTAGCTCATGTGACTCACTATTATGCAACAGTTCTACATCATCCAAGAGTAACCTCACTGTCCCTTGCTCATTGATCCTATTTTTACACGAGGAAATAGTGATGAGTCTCAATTCATCAGGATTTATTTTAATTAATTATTTATTAAAATTCAATTTATTTATTTATTTATACATTTTTATTTATTATTATTATGATTCAATGAAATCCTTATTTAATCTATTATTACTTAAAACCGATTTCGTTGATGTTCTTTTTCGAACGGCATTTGGCTCAATCTCTACATCTATATTATGTATTTGATAAGGTTAGACATGAGAGAAAAAGAAACATTACAGAATTAGAAATTTTTCGTAATGACAATTATGCATACACGTTAGTATTTTACACATATTAATATGACTTCCAATCCTTTAGTATGGTTAATAATAAGAATGAAACAAATAACACTTAAGTTTATGAAATACTAAGCATAATCACAAAATGGTTAATCTAATCGCTAATGCATCATATCATTTTTCAACACTTCTGAGTCGTATTCGCTATACGTTGACCCTACGAATATATTAATCGAAAAATCAATTCTGTACTATATCATCAGTCAGAAAATATAAAAATATTATAGAAAAATAATATGAAGACAAGCAGATAATTAAATTTCAAATGATTATTAATGTACGTTATATATATAATTAATTATATAATTAATATTATATATATAATATTAATGTAAACTTACGAGATGAAAGTAAAGTAAAAATAAATAGTGAAATTTTGATAAAAAAGTAGAACTCTCTCATCAATCACACGATTTTTCTGGGTTCCTATGTCAATTACAAAATCGTTAGCGAGCCAACGTGTTATTTAGGTGAACTTCACACTTTTTTCTTTTAGAGAGTAATAATGAATGTTCCGGGTTTGGTCAAATATAAGTACTTTTCCCGACCTTTTAGAACTAAATATCTAATATAATTTGACAATAATATAACAAAACCAATTGTTTTTCACTATCCTACTATGTGAGATTTATATATATATTAGGAGCTTTCAGAACTCTCTCCTAACTAATCCTAGACAGCTTCTTCTGCCAGCAGAAGACAATGGTTAGTTTATCAACAAAAACTACGTATTTCCCGTTAAAAACCATCAAAGCGAGTGTTCTTCTTCTGTCTGAAGAAATAATACCTTTAGGCAGGTGCACTCAGTCAGAAGAAAAAAATAATGGAAACTTTTCATTAAAAATGAATATATTATTATTAGAAAAAGAATCTTATTTATTCATTCAAGTTTTATTATTTTATTTTTAGTACTATTATCAGTTGAAAACAGGGCGCACGTAACAGGTATTAAATAATAAGCAGAAAGTTATAAGTCAAACTCTATAATTTTAATTATAAATTATAAAATTCTTAGTGCTAAATAAACAAAATAAAATCTGAAATTTTCAAGTAATGCCAGTTAAAAAGAACATATTTTTATTATTATTATTATTATTATTATTATTATTATTATTATTATTATTATTATTATTATTACTATTAAATTATCATAATGACTTAGCTTATTCACTTTAGATTAAAACAAGATTTTACCTTCTTAGAATAAAGATCAAAGAAACCGGTGGTCTTATTATAAATGCTAAAAACTACTTGAAAAATTACATATTTATGATTAAAGAAAAGCTACATAGAAAGTTTTTTGGTGCTCCAATGAAATTGAGAAAAAATGTGGAATATTACTTCTTTTGGAAGAAATCTAAAAGGCAAATCAAAAAGGAGCAAGAGAAACAGGATAATGAAAGAAATAAAGAAATTAACTTAACTTCAAACGTTAATGATTATGATTTTGATGACGATGATGAAGAAAATGATAAAATTTTATATTTGAATAAATCATAGTTTTAATCTAAAGTTGAGTTTTCATGATCTGTAAATAGAATTTATTTATTAAAATAAATTCAGATTGATAAATGGACCATATGAATTGCAGCTATCTAACTATAAACGAAAGCAATGAAAATTTTAATGAATTGTTAATATTTTGTTAATATCCCACACTTGACTTCTTCGCTCACTTGGTAGTGTATCTATCATATATACCTAACAAATAAAAAAAGACAATCACTTGTATTATTCTTTCACAATGATCAGATATCAAGATTTCGTTTCCCCACGAACTAATATCAAATATTGAAATTAAATTATGGTCCTTAGTAATGATTATTAACAGTGGATCATCTAAAAAATATGAAAAATCTGTTTAAAATGAATGGTTTTCTAGAAGAATATTCTCGCTCAATTGGGTTCCTTGACTAGTATCTCCTGAGTCTTAGTAGTTGGTCATTGAAAGTCAATCATGCTAGGCTTTCTCGCAAGGCCCTCACAGCAATTCACATATATAAAATAAAATAAACAATGAAAATTTTGGTTTCTTCAAATTCGAAAATTACTTTCTTCCAACCAAATAATTAAAATTTATTTACATATACACTACTGCTCAAAAGTATTAGGCAGGTACTTCAATTTTATATATGATATGAATAGATAATATGCATAAGGATCTAGTTTTTCAAAAAAGCCTATTCAGATTATACAAATACTATATATTTATACCAGTTTGCAAATCTCAAATGAAATTTTAAATTTCATATGTTACTCACTTAATTTGAAATATGGTTCTTTTTTAATTTTGGCATTTATTTTTAGATTCCACTACAATTTTATATTGTTTTATTACATATACATTTTTATTAGTAAAGTTCATTTTTCGAAGTTATTCTCTTTTGCTTAAAAAATATAAATATTATTAGACAAATGGTCAATATAAGAGAATTGACAATAACCTGCTAATACTTTTAAAGGTTTAAAACAATTTCACGATTTGGAAAAATTACTTTTTAATATGTTTCGACAATATACTTCAACAGGAATATAAAATGAGCGTTTTACTTCTGAAATATTATCATAACACCATTTAAGACATTAGTAAAACAAAGTTGAATAAATTTTATTATAAAAATTAATGTTTTAATTAAAAAATACAATGTCAATAATTTCTGTCAAATAACACATTTTTCAATAAACACATTTATGAATCAATAAAATAGCTTATTTAAAATAATTAATTCATAATAATAATCTCTGTGGCATTTTATTTAGATGAATTGGTTGAGGATATAGACGGCGAATCTTTGAATATCAATCTGTAATTGTATTTACTATTTTTGTCTATTCTCTCCAACAGATCGATGTCAACGTCGACTATTGGGGAATCACATTTGTCCAATAACAACTGAGAGCTGATATCTAATTTCATGTCATCAGGGAATAATTGTTCGTTGGAATTGGTTTCCTAAAAGATAAAAAACGTTTTTCTAAAAACCCATTTTAAAAATATTTTATTTTGTTTTCTCTCTTAAGTTCTGAATTAATAATAAGAAATAAATAAAATTAATATCACTTATTAACTTAATTAAAAAGAATAAAAACATGAAAAAAAATTATTCATAATACCCTAAAAATATATTTTATCAGTTAATTTCTGAAATATTTAAAAATCCGCTTCACATAAAAACCAGGTTTAATAAAAACCTTTTAAGTAATTAAGCAGAACAGTTATTTTCTTTAGTCACCAAAGTTTCTCAGTCGTTTTGGAAAATTAATAGAAATCTCTTTAAACATATTCTAGTCAATAAAAAATATCAGCAAAGGGATTTTCGCTCAAGATGCCAATAATCAACTATACAAAGTAGTTCAAAAAATCGATTTGAAAACCAGACAAGGCAAGAATTTATATTTAGCAAAAAAATCATTTTATTTTGCTAATCTATCAATGTCTATGATATAAAAAAATTTCCTTAAAAATAGCGAATAAGAAAGAGATCAAGAAGAGTCACCAACTGAAAAAAGCTTTAAAGTATGAGTTGACTTATTATATAGTCCATGTAATAAGTAATTTCAGATTTAAAAACAGCTAAACATTTATATTTAACATTTTGCAACCAATTTCATATTAAATAAAAAAAAGATTTTTGAAATTTGATGTAAGTGTTTAATTTTTTTGGATAAGTTAATATTAGGACATTTAGATAAAGAAAATTCAACTTCGGATAATGCTATCAAGTGAGAAATCGTACATCTGATGATTCATATGCTGAAACTCACACACGCCTTATTTTTATTTCATGCCACAGCTTTGTCGGTGAACAAGATCAAAATTTATTTTTCAACAGGATGGATGTCCTGTGAACACACGTATGAAGTTGGAAATTTTTTGAACATCACAATTATGAAGAATTGATTGGGAAATCAGGACAATTTCATTCAAAAGATAACAAGATCTTTCCTCTTAATGAATTAAAATATCACCACAAATATTTAAAAATATTATGACTTCTTTTATCGTTGATTACAACATTGTAGTAGTGATAATGAAAAAAAAAATCTATTGAAAAATAATTTTTAATAAATATATTTCAATGTGTCAAAACTTTCAATGTTACCTTAAGTATATTTAACAATATTATATTTGAAAATTTGATATTTAATTTATACACAATCTGTATTATCAAGTAATACACTTTAATAAAAGTCAGACATGAGATTTAAATGTTAAAAAATAATAACAATGAAAGTCAGATAAAAATATATTTCAAAAATAAAAAGAAAAAAAAATTCAAAATAAGACTTTTGAAAGAAAATTTTAACGGAAATCGATACATTTCAAAAAACGAAAAATACAGCAAAAGTGTAATTTATAATTTTTTAACCTTTGTTCACTATTTCCAATCACTTACATTATCGGGTGACGAAGGTAACGAAATGTCACTGTCAATTGACAATCCATCTGCTTCGACATTAAACATATTTTGATCAGTATGAACACTTGAATTTAATGATACCATTCCCGATTCAGCTGCATCGATTTCGAGGTATTTGGAATTTTTTCTTTCTTTCGAAGTCATAGAACTAAAGTAGGGGTCAAAAAAATCCTGTCAATGATATTTAATTACTTTTTCAACATAAAATAAATATTCAAGTCTTTTGAAAATTCAATGGGTGTAATTCCTCTATTGTTAACACAGTTGAGATCGGCACCGTACTTTATCAATAGCTGTACAATATCTGCTTGATTTTGTATAACAGCCTCGTGCAAAGGAGTGTTTCCTCTGTGATTTGACGTATTCACTAATACTCCGGCCTTAAATATACATGTACTCATTTTGGATTTATTTATTAGTTTTATATATTTTTATTATTTATATAGTTTTTATTTTTATATTTATTTCACAGTTAGTTTTGTAATAGAAAGACAAACAGTATTAATAATTAATTCGTAAATATGTTTTCCTGAAACTTGATTTGAATCAAATATTTTTCTTTGATTCTAATATTTGTGACATTTTTGATAAAATAATTATTTTAAATATTTCACTAATTAACATTCGACATTTATTAAATTAATATTTAATTTCAATATTAAAATATTTGATAAAAAAAGGATTTTAAGTAATTAAAATTGTGAAGATGTTTTCATAGTTTCTTTTTAAAGTGGTCACACAAAAATATTTACAAAAATATTAATTTTATTAATTTCTTATTGATTATTTTTATATTCGCATAGATTATTCAATCCAACAATCAAATTATTATTTTAAATTTTTTTAATATACTAATTCAATAAATTAAATTTATAAATCGAATTTTATGAATTAATAAAAATCGAATAATTATTAACATTTTACTACTTGTTTAAAGAGCAGAGAATCAACTATACAAAATTTCATCATAATAATAATGAGCTTTTCCAACTAAAAATTTATATTACATTCTTAAGAATATATTGACTTGTGTATCAAAACATTTTCCTTCGAATTATACACGAGTCTCAAGATAGCAAAAGTATTTAATCAAATAAAAAATAAAATAATGAAAATAAATAACTTCTTAAGCAATAACTGACATTTCATTTTCAATATTAATGCGGATATTTTTTGAAAAGATTTTAAAATTTTTTTCTGAATAAAAATATGGAAAAGATTTTCCACAACCATCTTTTTCAAACCATATAAACAATTCTCGTCATTGTAAAATGAAAAAAATTAGTAAGCTACCCAAAAAAACCTCACACAAGACTCGAACTATAAAACTGCATATTGATTGGTTAATGAATTATTAGGTTGATCGAAAATAATATCCGATTTTAACATTCAACTTTAAACTGAAATGAGTCAAATTTAAATAAAAATAGCTACAGTCTCCACATGCTTACCAATGAAAATAAAGTTATTTATCCATATCGCATAGAATTAGTATAGATTCGAAATATTGAAATAAAGATTTTCGACAAATCAGGAGAGTATGGAGGATGAGGCAAAATTTTATAATCCATTATGTGCCATTTTTGCAACGTAATTTGCGCAACATATGGGTCATTATTATATTAAAGAACTGGAAACTTTCTGTGAGAAAGAATTTGCATTTTTGGTGCATATCATCGATTTCATGGCAACAAAGTTTTCTGTAATTGATTGGTCTGTAATCATAAATTTGTAGTGAATTAACCTCTTGTATACAATCAAACAAAAAAAGAAGTGACTAGCCGACATCAAAACGACGGTATTTTTTGTTTAATTCATGAGGCCCCATTTTTAATAATCTTTCCAAATTGATTTAGATGATCCAGAACTGTTGAGTGACTAACGTACCACTGTTCTACAATATATGGATTTTACGTAATCAACACATTCAATTTGTCATTTTCCAATGAAACATGGTATCCGCTCTTATCTCCATCCTGAGAGCGTTGAAACTATCGATGCATGGTACGTGTATTAACTGTTCCCTGGTCAAATACAACATTAACATTTCGGTTATATTGGATCTCTCTAAGGTGTATTTTATCCATATGTGAATTTTTAACTAAAACTTGTAATATTTAACTAAATTTTATACTTTTATTGAAATACAATTATTTATATAGTTTTTATTACTTTTATTTACACCTAATTTGTTTGAGTTTAAAGTTGAATGTCAAACTCAGACATTATTTTCCGACCAATCTAATATTATTAATAAACTTTCACAAAATGTGACAATATAATAGTAATAAATAAAATTAATTGATCACCATGACTTATGGCCACAATAAAAATTAGTGGTAAAACTGTTTAAAAAGCATAAATGCAAAAAGTATACCTGTTTTTAAGTACATCAAAGCCATGAAATAACAAAAATAACTTTTAAGCAAAATGTGTTTGATCTTACTTCAAGTAAAAAATAAACGACATCGACATTGGTCTTTCCACAAGCATATGAAAGCGGTGTGTTCAATTTCTTATCGAATGCGTTAAGATAGGTGTTCTTTTGAATTAATAGGAGATTGAGAACCTTAATTAAAATATTTAAGTGAATATTAAGTGAAATATTTCTAGTGAAAATAGCTATCCAGAAAAATTAATAAATAAAAAGATTTTCGACTAGTGCCATTATTTTTGAAAGGGATCAAACAATGAGAAAAGTTATCTGTAGAATACATTAAGAGTCAATCGGAATCGTTGACAGATTTAAAAATATCAAAAATCTTATCATTTTACAATTAAATTTCCTTCATAATATTGCAAGCATTCATTTTGGTTTTAAAATAGTGCGAGGACACAATTAAAGATTCTTTGGCCGAATATATTTTTATTTCAGTTACACTGTGTATTAAGTAAATACCATATAAAATTTAAATTCTTTTCAGTCGAAAAAGCAGTAATCAATAAAATTTCCTTCCTAATTTCCAAGCGAAAATCTGCTACTAAGCCATTTTATTGAGATTTCTTTTGATCGATAATAACTTGAAAGTCTGTTAATCGAAAGCAACAATGATTGGTAGATTATTTTAGATATGATTTCTAATATTTTTCCAGATTCCTTCTCAACAGTTAAGATAAATTATTAGTTTGAAATTTTAGTAATTTAATTTGATGTTTCGAGTTAGAATCAAACTTTTGGAACCTTATATTATTTTGTTTGAATTCTCACACAAATATTAAATATCTATAATTGTTTTTTTTATCAGTTATTATTTCGTTTAATATTAACAATAAATATATATAAATAAGATAATACAAAAAATTATATATATTTTACATTTATCGAGTTAAATATATTAATTTTTTATCCGAAATTGGTCATCAAATTCTCGAGAATTAAGTATAAAATTACTGAGAACGGTATTCATTAAAATTATGGTGAAAAGTGCCAAAAATTATTTTAACCTTTTCTGATCTGCTTTGAATAATCAATAGTTTTGAAATAATTAATTATGATGAAAAATTAAAAAGTAAATTTAAATATCGTTAACCTAAGATAAAATACAGAAAATGGTTATTATTTGAAACCTGGAAAAATCATGTAATTTGAATTTAGATGTTAAAATAACGATGACCTAAGAAATGTTCAAGATCCATTGTATCTGAATTGAAATAATAATAAAAAGCATTTTTCAGAAAAATAATTAACATTTCAAAATTTTCACTATTCATTTATAATAAAAATATTTTTTCTATAGTTAACCTTTTTAAAAATGAGAGAATGTCATCCTTCAAACACTCTAGCAACGCTGCATAGTAAGATACTGTGGCAGTTTTCCATTTCTCAAGGTAGTCAAGATCTATGAAAATTGTAGCCATAATCTTACCAAGCCATTTTTTGCGCTTTTATCTATTTGGCGCACTTTCCTCAGGTGAAATCCACTGCTTTGATTGTTGAGTGTAATAATGAATCTATGTTTTATTGCAGTTGACTTATCGATGCAAATAGTCGTTTGGAGTTTTTGAAAATGTACTAAACCTCTCTTCGAATCATTAAGACGCTGCTTCTATTGAACGCGGCATCCATTTTGCAATCAACTTTTTCATTTTTCATGTATTATACGCCATATACTGTCTTTTGAAATGCCCATAATCTCATAATGAAGTTTCGATTTACCATTATCATTTTGTGTACTAGCCTGGTTTTCTGGTCAATTGTTCCCTCAATTGGACGACCACTACGAAATTTATCTTTAGTGCATGTGCGACCTCGCTTTAAATCTGAATACCAATTTTTAATGGTGGAATACGATAACGCTGATTGCCATTAATGCTTATCCAAACTTGCTTTGGTTTCCGTAGTGTTTCTCTCTTTCATTAATATCTTAAAATTGTATTTGTCCATTTTCAAAAATGCAGATATCAAAGATATTTAAATTGATTGTATAAAACAAAATAATTTACTAAATCAATAAAATTTTATATTCATTAATTTTGAAGATTGTTCTTTAAACTAAACATATAATTTTACTTAACCTTATTATTAATGGTCAAGGCCATGAATTTTTCGAACAGCCTAGTATAATTAAATCAAAAATAAAATCAAAAGGAAATTATCGAAAAAAAAATAAAAATTTTCTAAAAAACAAAATAGTAAATTAATATTACTTCAACTATCCCTTACTTTTACACTTCCATATATTGCTGCCAGATGTAATGGAGTCAACTCCAGTTTGTGAGTTTTCACATTTTCATCAGCTCCATAATTTAAAAGAAATTTTGCAATGGTTGATCGATCATGAATTGCAGCTATATGAAGACAATGAAATCCCTCTTTATTGGTACTGTTAATGTGAAGCTGTTGATTATTGGTTTTAATTATTAGCTACAAAATGATGATTTAAATTTTCATCGAAATAACAATAACAGTTTTTCTAATAAATATTGGTTAACATGGTTTTAATTCAAAAAAAAAACATTTAACTCCTTGAGAATTTTGACATGTTTAATTTAATATGAAATTTTAAAACGATCATTAGAAAAATTCTTATATACATATATGTAGTGTCCCAAAAGTACTACCGAATTTGTTATTCATGATAGGTTTTAATTAAGTCATTTTAATTTTAGATGTGAACTATTAATAAATAAAAGAAACCATTAAAATCTTAAAGTTAACAAAATTTTCTTTATATTAGATATAATAATCAAAATTTTGTACTGTTATAATCAATCAATAACCTCAAACTTTCCAAAAGAAAGGTCAACTAAAAACTAATAAATTTGAAAGTGGTTAATCAATGCAGGATATTATAACATGAGTATGACAATCAAAATTCAAAGGAAACAATAATTTTATGGAAATCTAAAACTAAAGGCCAATTTAACATTCTGACAAAGATATAAATTAACACATTTGAATTATTCTGTTTGAGGATACCCTAGAACCCATATTTTAATCAAATATCCGCAAAAAGTTGCTTATCTCAATTTTAACATCATCGAGATTCAAATAAAATATTCTCCACACAAATCCAGGAAATTTAGAGAAAAGATTGGAATCTTATAAAGAGCTTTGGTAAGTGAAATTTTATCACTCGTAATTGCCCTAAATTTAATTTTTCTCATTAATAATTGTATCAGGTAACGAACTAAGTTTTTTCGTTTTTTCAGTTGTTTAACTTTGTAAGCCCTGAGATTCTCATTTATCTACCAATTTAAATTTTGTTTTAGTTTCAAATTTAGTTTTCAAATTTACTGTATAAGTAATGTTATTAACCATTATCCTCTGGATTAGGTGCTCCAAAAGTTAGCTGGACAAATCACAAATTCGAGCAAATATTTATTACGAATGGAAAAATAATACAAGCAGCACAAATGAAACTGTCTCAAAACTTAACCAGGTGCTTAATGAAGTAACAATGCAAAATTGGTTCAAAAAAATTCAATAGTGGCGATTTTTTATTGGAAGACAAAAACAGGTCTGGAAGGCCAAAAGAGTTGGAAGATTATCAAATTATGGACCTTCTTGAACAAAACAGATCAATTAGTTCTAAACAAATCGCTTCGGAGTTAAATATAAGCGATACAGCCATAAGAAACCGACTGAAAGCGTTAGGATTCACTTATAAACTCGAAAAATGGGTTCCACACTAATTAGCTGAAAAAACAAGTTGAATCGCATTGAAATTTGATCAAAACTTATCGAAAGAAACCGAAATGATCCTTTTCTCGACCGAATAGTAACTTGCAATGAAAAGTGGATCTATCATGACAGCATAACCAGACGAAGATTGTGGTCGTTAAAAGGAGAGCCTCCGCAAAAATTGAAAAACGCAATCTTACACGAAACAAGGTTCTTTTATGCATTTGGTGGGATTCTCGTGGAATTATTTATCATAAGTTTCTCAAATCCGGGGAAAACATTAACTCTGATGTCTATTGAGACATTCTAAGAGTTCATACCATTATGAAGGAAAACGGGAGCAGTTTGATAAACCGAAAACAAGTAATTTTCCACCAAGATAATGCCAAGCCTCACAAATCAATGAAAACATTGAAGGTTATTTAGGAATTGAACTGGACTCTAATGGAGCATCCACCATATAGTTCCGATATCGCCTCATCCGATTTTATTCTTTCTTTCATTCAAAAGATCGAGATTTCTTTAATATGGGGATCAATAAACTTCTAAATAGATGCGAGACAGGAATAGAAAAAGGTGGGGAATATCTGGATGATTAATTGTTTAATAATGTTTTAGGATCCTGATTAAATCTTATGCTTATGAAAAGCTGTTACAACCAGCTTTTTTTAATTATTAAAGAATTTGAAAACTCTTCAAAATCAGTCAAAGAAACATACAATATCTTAACATCTACTTCATTCGGAGAAGATCCATGTGGTATTCAAAATTACATTAAAAAGGGTTGGATAATAACGAGATAAGTTCAATTATGAAACTAAGTCGAAATGAAATATCACCTGATCTTCATAATGTACTCCAGCAATGCCAGCCCACCACAATATCGGAAGAAAGAAGTCTTAGTTTAGTTTTTAATTAAAAAACGAAAAAAAATTAGTTCTTTACTTGATATTAATGAGATAAATTCAATTCTGAGTTTCTAGAAATTGTGCTACTATACTTTTTTTATGTTAACATTTGAGGAAACCATATATAAAAAGTTATTTGAAAAAATATTTTTAAATTATTAAGGCAACAATCTTATAACGAATTTCTACTTTTTTTAAAATGTGAATAATCAAATAAAACAGTTTAAAAGTTCAGTATATATGGTTATATATATATGTATATCATTTTTTAAATAGACGCATTTCAATAATTTTGAACAAATTTTTTCCAAACGTTTATTATCAAGAAACATGTTTCGAACTATTATCAGTTCATCATCAGTCATTCATATTTAAAACAACACACTTTATT
>JBBMKC010092814.1:0-16814 GCA_037834085.1 Bipalium vagum | reverse complement strand
TTAGTAATTTTCAATAACATTTTACTATTATTATATCTATTCAAAAATAGTCCAAGGACTTTATGCGCACCCTGTAAAATTAATAATAACAGAAATAAAATAATAATAAAAATTATTATTATTAATAAATAATAATAATAAAAAAAAAATAAAATAAATAATAGTAATAAAATAATAATAATAAATAATAATAATAATAATAATAATAAAACCAGTAATAAATAATAACCGTGTTATATTATTATTGGACAAAAAAGAATTACAAATTACAATTCCCAGCCCGTTATCATAATTCCAAATTAAATTGAAGGAAAAATTAAAAGAAAATATTAAAAAAATCATCATTAATTTTTAATATTAACATTTTGTATAACCCACTATGAAATGGCATGAGAACGACTGTCAAAGACTAAGTTCCTCTGAAGCCAGACATTAATTCCTTCTGCCTCAATGCACTGCTCTGGGTCTCAAAGACTTCTTCAGAATTAATTATTTCTCGTGAAACGATTCTGTCTTCTGTTCTTGATCTGATAAAATGAGAATATTGAGCAAATGAACAGTGCACTAAATGATAGCATATTCGCATAACAGATGAAAAGGCCTCAACATATTTAGAGCGGAGTCTCTCTTCAGCTTTGTCAAATATCGAAAATATATAAATAAAATATTCAAAAACAAAATTGGTACGCCACTCTAAGGAGAACCTCTTAACAGAGCTATTTCTTGGCAAGTGAAATCACTGGAATCAGTGTCTGGGGAATACCGCGAATTAAGTGAGACATCCCAACCAAGTGCATCAGACGTTTCCTTTATCGGTTTTTAAACGTGAGGCTGAGTGTTAAAAATGACTTTCCATATTTTTTAGATCACTCCGGTTGTTTAACTTTCAATATACCATCTTTACTTAAGTAAACGTCTTTTATATTTTTTTTATTTAAAGCGCGCGAAAACTATTATATAAACAAATATAAATATACAAAAATATATTTACTTTAATAAGTGGAAATATCGTTTAATACAGGTTTATGTAGAAATATATAGAAAAATAATCGATTGTTTCTATTTGAATTTGATCGCGTTTTAGTCAGCCAAAGTACTGTCTGAAGAATTTTACATGACATGAATTATACCATAAAGCGATTAGTCATAGTTCCCAAAGAGGGAAATAATAATAAAAAAATTGAGTACTTTGAAAACTGTAAGCTGATTTACTTAGATGAAACAAGAATCAACTTACACCAACCAGAAATTTTTGCCACCATACTCGCCTCAATTAAACCCGGTCGAGGAGTTTTTCAGCAGCTTTGAGTCGCAAATACCATCCTTTATGAGAACCATTATAGATCGGGACTATTTAAAAGAATTGATTACCCAAGTACTCATGCATGACGATATCGATTTAGGTGGTTATTTTCGCAACATAAAGCCTTGGCGAGACAAGACTTTCGCCTCGTAATATTTTATTGCTTTGTATGTACATTTCCACTCGTGATTTGTTATGAATTATATATTTTTCCTATATATTTCTGCGTAACCCTATAAATCGTCCTTTTTGACTTGTACACGATATAAAGTAAATAAAAGTCCCAAATTCATTATTTACACGTAAATAAATTATAAATGATTATAATATTAATAATTAAGTTATAATTATTACATTTTAAAATTAATAATGTTTAATATATAATTATTTTGCACTCATTAATAATTGATTAACTTTATATTCACTACAACACTGGTATTTATTGAGACGCATCAAACATTAATGACCCTTCCGTTTCGTTACATTTTGATAAATTATTTTTATATTCAATTGGAACCTAAAGTCCGTTCTTTCAAATTTTAGTTTTAAAATAATTACCATTTTTCTGAAAAATATAAACAAAATTCGATAATCCATAACGTGATTGTTAATGGTAGGTTTTCCTTCGAAGTGACAGGGTGGCTAGCATGGTTAAAAGTGGTGGATGTTCAATGCATGACTTTCGAGAAGTTTTCCGTACCAATATCGAGCGCCGTGTCCGGTGCTTACCGGAAATCGAAGGCTTAAACAAAGACAACGTGGTGAGTGCATGGATGGTAAAGTTTGACCAAATTTGTCGAGGTGGTGTTGGTCCGTCCACTGCTCTGCAGAAATTGCAAGTTCCTCAACCGGAAGTCGTCATGAACAAGGAACAGCTGTATGAAATGTTTCAGTCTGTTCTATCAGTGAAGAAATATGAGCATCAAATTCTTTTCAATGCTCTCCAGGTAATTTATTATTCTGTAACTGTGAAAGTTAATTAATTTCTAAATGAATATAAATTAAATTCAGAAATAAACGTGTCGATTTTCTCATCCCCCTTTCTTTTCCTATTATTATTCTTATTGACGTAGAAATGGTTTTTCAGGTTGATGAGTACATTATTGATTGTTCATCTTGTGAGCATAATATAAAACAAAAATAATAATCATAATGATATTCAAAATGTACTGACTGTACATATTTATTCGAGTAATATTTATGAATTCAGGGAACGTATTAAATGCAAATATACATTTCCTGTTTTAATTTTTTGCAATATTATATTAATGTTCTCCTGTAATATCTGTGGCAAGCAGTGGACCACGAATAATCCCAGAATTCACTATTTTTAGTATAAAATTACCTTAGTCGTTCTTAGAGCTGGCTTTAATTGGTCACTAAAAATCAATAAATATTTTTCGTAATGTGTTGTGGTGTATACAGACTTTGCACCTTGATGCATATGTTTAATTGACTGATAAATGATTCGTTAGTTATTAAATTACATTGACATCTAACTTTAAAAGATAAAACTCGAGTCTCTAGTATTTAATTTGTTCAACAAAGATTTCAAATGATGTAATTGTGTCAAGTAAGGTCGAGCGACATTTGACGAAAACAACCAAGAACAAAACAGAAGCTAGGAGAATTCTTTAAGCAGCTTCACTCAAATGTACAAAGCTAAAAAAATGAAACTGTTTTGTTCAATGGGTGGAAGACCTCAAATCGCAAGTTATAACAATGAGGGAGTTTTAGTACAAAAGAAGAAATCACTGACAGAAGCTGAACTCATTATTTTACCAGGATTGTCGATTGCCTTAGATCACATGATCAGCCATGAAGTCAATGAACTCGTCAGGCTTTGTCATCTTTTACGAAAATTTGTCAGAATCATTTACCAAATACCTTTTTTCAGTTGAAACAAAAGAACACGAGTGGATTATTATTCGTAAGCTATGAAGGTGTATATCTGATTATGGTCGAAGAGGAAATTAAAAAATGATTGATTCACGAAGTTCCGCTTGCCAAAAAAGAGCTATCCACATTTTGTATTTTAACTTGAGCAATAAAGCTTTGTCAGGCCTTTTTATCTTTCGGATCATATCATCTTTGCGAAATTGGATTTTGGGCTGACAACAGTTAAATAACAAAGAACGACTGCAGATGGTGAACGTTGAAATGCTGTTTGGTTACCGAATCTCGAGTCACGCTTAGGAATTAATTTGCACTGGAAAACGTTCATCTGTGGCCTTAGAATGGAAATATTAGCTCTATTGGAACCTTAACTACATAACAATGGGCCAGTTTCATCATTGGTACAAAATTTGTGTGGTGCCAGCAGCTGCTAACTTCAAAACATCTGAAAAAGGTTCTGTCAAATTATTGTTTTGGTTCATTTTATAATTAAGTTAATTGTGTGTCGCGAAAAATTGGCTTCATTTAGTGTGCCATATATTTAAAATTTGCGAGACAATGTTCTGTTGTGTAAATCTATAATTAATCCCAGAAAAATCAAAACATTGCCCAAAAATAATTTAAAAATATTCAATAAATCTAGACCGATTATATATCAAGAACTATCGGAATCAGCAGCTATCCGCGTGGCCTCTTTGGAAATACTTGTCAGTAAACATTATCTACAATGGTTGGTAACAAGAGAGAACTATGAAAAAATGTGACATTCGCAGTCCATAATTGGATTGATTACTTCGAAAGACACACTTCATTATGTTACGATCTCACTGACATACATGTTTACTGGATGTTGCTTCATTTGACACCAGCAAAGATGATGTAACTTTTTGTGTATTTGATTATTCCTAAATAAACGATATGATATTTATCCATGAGTGACTGACAAAAATTTATTGATTTCCATTTTTGGCGAGTAAACGAAAACCCTTGGACAATATTGATTTACTAAGATTTATTCTAAGTCTTCCTCTATAAACACAAAATTAATCTCAATGCACATGAAATAAATTCCCGTTTTTCATGACCGTAACTCATCTTTCACCATATTCTGAATTCGATTAAAGCTTGATTTTGGGAAACCTTGGAAGATCTCGAATGAAAATATAAAGTAAATGTGGATTGTAAAGGACCTACTTGGGAATATTGGACGATTTAGCCCCGTTAGGACAGAAGCATAGACCATTAATGTTGCCTGATACACTAATTGATCTGAGGCAAAGATGAAAAAGAATTCGACGTTATTGAGGATACTGAGAGGCCAGAAAGAGAATTTAGCGAAAGAAATCGAAAATAGACAATTTTCAGAAAGATCACCTGCACGGTCTGGTTGCCAATTTCAGTGGCAGGAAATAAAAAGACAAGTTCACTTGTAAAGAAAGACTTAACTGATAAAAATGATGGGTACAATTATTGAGAGGAAATGAGTTTGTCTATGCTGACAGACGAAAGAGTCTAAAGCGTATTGAACGGAAGCATCAAGTTTCTTCAATTTTTTAAAATTTGGTAAAATAAAAAAACGTTAAATTGAAAAATTAAAGAGAACGAATTTTTACTCAAATCTGATTTGATTAAAAATAAAATTATTTTTTAATATACTTTAAAATTTAATTAATTACCGTATTTAATTTTAATGATATTTTAAGTTATTCTTAATATTTCTCAACGCGTGTTTTAATTGATTTCGAATGTAATTTATTTTGATAATTTTTCTTTAGCTAAAAAAATAATTTTGGTTTAATTTTTATTAAACATTTAAAATTAAAAAAAATTATTATTATAAAAATTTAAGGTTATTAAAAATTATTGATAATGTTTCCGTCAACTCTATTCATTTATAAATCCACTTAGTTATTGTATCATTAATTGAAGTCTAAATGATTTTAAAAAATTAGTCAATAAATCAATGTATGGTCGTTGTTTTCAAATCATTAAATAATTATTTCAAGTAACAGATGAATTTTAAGAGAACATCTTAACGTGATCCTCGTCGTGGACCCGAAATGCCACCGAGACCAAACGAAATGTTGGTACAGTATATCTAAATTCGCGATCTGAAGGGACAGTTCGCAAATGGTTTTTTCATTCCAGAGGAAATAATTTCGATCTTGAGGATCTAACAAAGTCGGGTCTATCTCAATAACTAAACAACAATACTTTGAGACAATTAATCTACTATGAACCGAAAATGACCTTCTCATGAATTGGAGCGGATTCCTGGAAAACATCACACAGCAATTTTGTTTTACATACCGTTTGGGTTCCGCATAAACATTGTCAATATAACATTTTGCATAGAATTACTATCTGGTCGTCATTATTTGTCAGACAGAAATTGTTAATTTTTTTTATAGTATTTTGACTGGAGATGAGAAACGGATTCCTCATTTGAATCCGAATAATAGAAATAAATGGATAAGTAATGACCAAGTTCCGCTAACTACACTTAACTCAGGCTTAAAATCGAAGAAAGTGATGTTATTTCTGGTAGATATATTAGAGAAATATTTAAGGAATTGCTAAATAAGTGCCAAAAATATATTGACAGCAAATAGATCATTTGAGATAAGCATTAAGAAACAGCTGGCACTACTAAATAAAAAAGTTGACATACTCCATAGAAAATATATCAGACTGCATTTGACCAAAATCACTCATGAGAAGATCACGTAGTTCGGCTGAGATTCCTTCCACATCCATTATGCAGTCCTGACATTGCACTCTCAGTTTTTTTATATATTTAGATCGATACAACCATTCCTGAAACGACGGGGATTCAAAGATAAGAGTGCTACCAAAAAGGTATTAGAAGATTTCTTTGAACCATAAAATTAGACGTTCTTCAGAGGGCATTGAGTGTGTACCACAAAGACGCAGAAGATCATTAATAATGATGGAAATTACTTTATTACAAAACTTAAAAAAAGAACTTTCATCTTATTTTTTAAATTATGAAAATAAACCGGCGAAAACATTCTCACCAACTTATTAATGAAACCATAACCAATTATTAAACGAAAGGGATTTTTCACGTAAACGTAATCCGAAGAACGTTTTACTTTCTTAATTCGTAGCTGTCAAATTTCAGATAGTACATAAAATGATTGATTTTAATTTTCAATTATGAGAGAAATGATACACAATTTATTTAGGGTATAAAATTAAATACATCGTCTTTAAAATTCAAAACTTTTTTCTTTATTAACATTATAATTTACAGGAAAATAAGACAAAATTTCTGAAATACACTGTTGCCACAACACAGGAAGCCTTTCTATGGCCCCTGGATGCCAACTGACTGATTTAGAGTTGAAAAGCTGCTGACAGTTGGCCTTGAGTTGAGAACGTTCAGAAAACATCTTTCCACATAGGAACCATTTGAGAGACAATAATAAATAATAATCGGATGGAGTAAGATCAGGACTGTATGATGGATGAAGAAGTTCTTAACCAAGGTCTTGGATTTTGCTGCGAGCGATTTGTGCCGAGTGGAATCTAGCACCATCCTGTTGAAATACCAGTCTTTTTCTTGATATTGTGGTGAAAGGTGGACGGCGCAGTCGATTTGTACACTTTGAAGCTGATCACTAAATTTATGATCAGTAATTTTACTGTGAAGCAGAACCAGCTCCCAATGAGCAATGCTGTAGACGCTCTACCAAACACATAAAATTTTTCGTTTTGGATGCGTCTGTTTTTGACATAGCCATTGATTCTGTTTCCATCGGTTGTCGTACTGAACACATGATTCGTCACAGGTAATAAGTCGGTCAAAAAATAATTCTCATTGTGGCAAGATAGCAAAGTTCTGCAAATTCTGATTCTGTTTTCCATCATTTTAGAGCTAAGTCACGAGGAATATCTTGACCGCGTCTGTACATAAACTGATATTTGTGAAGGTTGCACATAATTGTGCTGTGCGAAGGTCATAGTTCAACCGATAATTTGCGTCTGGTTTTTGAAAAATTGCTTTTAGTAGAACGTATCACAGTTTTACAATCCATTCCACTATACGTTCAAGACTGATATCTCCTTTCTTGAATTTTCGAAACTGTTCTTTGACAGTGCTTTCTTTACAGAATTCATTTTTAACAGCATAATTGATATTTCTTGTTGTCTCAACAGCTGCGTGGCCCAATTGAAATTAATGAAGCATCCTCAGTTTTATTTGCAATTTGTCATCCATATTTGAAGTAGTTAAACAAGCTATTCACAAATAACTTTTATTGGTAAATTGTGAATCATAAAGAAAAGATTATCGATTTATAATACATTAAAGCACAATTAAAAATACAACTATCTATACAATTTTCAAATTTATCTTTTGAATTGAAAAACGATGGAATTTTATGTTACACCCTAGATAAAACTTATTTTAAATTATGAATTCAGTGATATTTAAACTTTGTTTTAATTTTGAAATGAATTTCCGTTTTTGAATTTGTGGTGATCATTTTGAAAAATTAAGTTACCACGAAAAGTTTTGAAAACCGGATCTCGAAATTGTTTCATATTCCTATGAAGTCTCACGAGATTTGCGTCATCTTCGCACCAGTGGTAAAGTAGCATAATAGAAAATAAGGTCGTGCAAATTTGGAGATATAATCATTGTTGAGAACACGTTCTGGAATATGAATGTCCTTTGAATATTGTTAAAGACTCTCCCCATATTTCACAAAATGTTAAAAGGGAAATTTTTCCAAACCTTTCTTTTCATAGACGTTATCGATATCACTGTGGTATATTATTAGCGCTGTTCCGAACATTTCAGGTCAGGTCTAAAGAATACATTAAAAGCATTGAGGGACCAGTAAAAAATTATCAATAATAATTAATTTTGGGAAATATTCACCGGATCCTTGGCTTTTGGCACGGCTTATCTATTTGATTACTGTGATCTTATTCGTCTAGTAAATGTATTTAGAAATAATAATTAAAATAATAATAATTATAAAAAAAATAAAAGAAAAACCTAAATAAAATTCTAAAGTGAGATTTCTGAACCTATTTTTGAAAGTGTCTCAATAAACCTCATGTTGAAAACCTTCAATCCTTGGAACTCTCCGATTTCGAAGGGCCACCTTTTTGTAAATGAAGTGAGGCAGAGATTCGTCGTCTTCGAATGGGAAAAATTTTCAGATAATCGTAAATGTCTGTGATATGTTGAAGATAATTTCTTTTGATCAAAGGTTCTTTCATCAGTGATGTCATTGGGACAGTTTTAATCAATTAAAATTTAATTATTTTCTTAATTGAGTCTCATAAAATTTTATTGCTTCTAGTCTCAGTAAAAGTAATAATTATGAGAATTATGCACTGCCTTGTTTTAATAATAAAAATCGATAATTAAATTTCACTAAATGATAAATTATTTTTTTCAGTTATTATATTCACTTCATTTTTTTGAATATATATTTTTAATTTAATATTAATAATAAAATAAATTATTATCGTCAAAATAATAATACAAGTATGATAATAATATTAATATGCTAATAGTAATAATAATATTAACATTCTAATAATAATAATAATAATAATAATAATAGTGGTGATAATAAAAGAAATAATACTTATAAAAAATAATAATAAAAAAATAATACTAATAATTAATAATAATAAATAAATAAAATAATGATAATAAAATAAAAAACTAATAGTAATAAAATAATAATAATTAATAATAGTAAATACAAATAAAAATAAATAAATAATAATGATAATAATGGGCTTATTGAAGCCCTCAGATGAGCCCAAAGCACCGTGATGATATTTTAATATGTGAAATATTGAAGAGAAAATTCGGACTCACGCCGCATAATGAAGACTGGGATCACTGCCGCCCGGATTATTGAAATCTGAATTTCGGAATGATTGTGAAAGCAACAGCGGCCATGATATTTTTGACAATGAGACCGACTCGATTTTCCCTGGGAGACAATATTGTCTATATTTTTGTCAAATTTCTATTTTCCTTTTCAGAGTCATTAAGAATTTTCATAAAAAATAAATTAAATGAATTTTTAACGTTTATTTAAAATAGCGAAAGTCGGTGGACATTCAAATTTTATTTTAGTTAATAATGAAATGTTAATATATTATGTAAAAATAATATTTTATTAATATATATATATATATAATTATTAGCTTAAATATATATTAAAATATTAATTATTAATTAATATATATTTATAATTATTAAAAGATATGAATATGATTTATAATAATTATTTATCATTAATAATACGGTGTCCCAAAAGTTCGTGGTCACTTTTTGAAATTGTAATATTTAAAGGTAAATTGTTTAAATAGCCTAATTAATTAAACTTATTTACTGTTATTTTGAAAAGACACGATAACAAGTAATATGTGCTAGAAATAAAATATATTGATATAATTTTTTTTCTTAATATTACAAAATAATGTGAACGTTGATAAAAATGTACTGCTCGCATGAATGGTATAAAAGAATTAACCGGGAGATGGTTAAAGGCAATTAAACATAACGGATTATATTTTGAAGACTGACATATGTTATAAATGTCATAATAAATACTTGTTCTGATTTCATATTGTAGTGACCACGACCTTTTGGGACACCCTAATAATCATTTATTATCATTATTATATTTTAGGTTTTTAAACATTTTATGAAATTGGAGGTCAGTTAGGTTTTATTAATTATTACATTAATTTTAGAAGTTACTTTTATTTGTTTATCATATTTTAAAATTTTATTTTAAATAATAATAATGAAAATTATAACAATAAATTGATACTTAAATATTGTTAATTAGAGCCAATTAAAACTCTTCATTTGTTCTTCAATATTGTAGACTTTATAAGAAAATAGTGGGTTGAACGTTTCGATAAAATTTAACAATAACATTAACGTAATGAAATAAATGAAGAAAAATATGAAAATCAAAGGTGATCTTTATCTAAATTAATGATTATTTTTATCAATGTTTTTTGGTGGAGAATCCTATTGATTAAATTGGGAAAAATATATTTTAAAATTAATTTTTAGTAAATTCAGTTTTTTCTTTTTTTCCTAATTTTTTAAACTATTTTTATTAAACTATATAATATAATATAATATAATATAAAAAGATTGTTATTATAAAATCCTGTAACAAATTTTAGAAATTATTTTCTTAAGTGATTTGTCCTTTAAGAAATGATAAACATATATTTACATAATTTAAATAAACTTAATAATAATAATGATAATTAATAATAATAATAATTATAATAATAATAACAATAATAATAAAATAAAAAATTTAATATTAAATAAATAAACATAATGACAAAAATAAAATAAATAATATCTTAAAATATGGTAATATGGACCCAAGTCATCCAAGCGAGTTCTGTTATCTTAATTAAAATCTCCCAATTAACAGTCACTTTATTCTTTTAAAAATGTTAAAATATGCTCGGAAAAATGTTTAATTTATTTTGTCAATATTGGATTGGATAAATATAAGAACACAGATATTTATATATATTTCAATATTATTTATATCGACAAACCTGTGCCATGTGAACCGGATGGTACCAATTTTTCCATGTTTTTTGATTAAACAATATGAAGGAAAAAGAAATCATAAAATCATTTTCTCATGCATTTAAACATAATTAGGCCGGTCAGTTTCCTTTTCCTAATTAGATCCATCCTTGGTTCTTTTCTTCAATATCATCATTGAATATCAAAATTTTTGGTCTTATCTAGAGGTTTAATTTCAAAACTTTTGCAGATTGATTCGCTACGTTTCGATTTACCAGAACCTTCATCTTTATACTTATCTCCTTGATCAAATAAAAGTTCACGAATGTCTGGTATACAGGACAAAAACTTTAAACTGACCTTTCATCGCAGGTTTATTATCTCCAGTAATTCGTTTTGACTATAACACATGTCGTCAAAATAGAAAAGAATTGAGTCAACCTGGTAAAGTGAATTAATAGCGCAACTTTCTATTGGATAGCTATTTTTGGTAACCAATAATCATAGCTCTAACCACTAACCCTAACTCCTAACCTTAATCCCAAACCCGTTCGATAATTCACTGCCTTTGGGGGTTCAAAATCACGATTTCCATAAGACGTTCTCATGATACCAAAATCTGTTTTACCATAAAATCACTCTAAAACCCTTTATTTTATTTAGTGATAGCTCATATTTTTATTCCGTTTTTATTTGTGAATTTATTTTTCGAACGACTTTCTAAGCTGAGGCGGCTGAAGTCTCATTAACCGCTCCTTATCACTTCTACATTCCCATTTAGCTTGACAGCGCCGACGAACAGGCAGCTCAAGTACGTCGAGAATTGGATGGACAATTGCAGAAAGTGGAAGAAATCGAAAATGTAAGCGAAATACAGGACGCGTTTTATCTTGAGATTTTATTATCGCAATTTTTCAGACCAGACATTTTCCCAGACTTGTTTCCAGAGAGATGGAATCACTTTACATTGAAGAGTTACGGAGAATGATAAATGAATTAATGTCCCGATTGGAGGCCGTGCCCATCACAAAGGGAACGAGCAGTTTCCAGAAATTCAAGAAGTACAGTCGCTATCAACCGAATACCTTGAAAGATCTGGAAGATTCTTCTCAAGAAATCAACATTAGCAAATTGGATATCTCTTTAAACTTCAATTTGGAGGTACGCCTTAATTGACCATTTTGGAAACGTTTTATGTCGCTGTTTCAGTTAAAAAAACGCATTCTGGCATAAATTATTTTATTTTTATTTTTTTATTGCTGAAAATAATTTTATATAATTTTGACCAATAGAAAGGCAGCTCGGTAATTGAATAATAATCCTAATTTTATTAAGAGCTTTATTCATTTTTGTAATTTTTTCAGTAAAATATACCGATAACATTATTTTTTTCACTTTCTTTCTATTTACCCTTAAGAAGCGTAATGACATTTTTGTTATCATTTCTTTTTATGGAGTTCATTGATTGTTCACATTCACCAGACCATTATGATAAATGTGGTACAAAACAATTGTTTACAAAGAAAACCAGAGATAAGCCGTACTATAATTGGTCAAAGCATGATTCTACCATGGTACAACTCTTCGCCATTAAGATGTAAATACAGATCCAGTTCTTTGGATTTGGAAAATCATCCCCGAAACAGGCTTGTAACCAAACTCAATCATGACGAATTGAAAGCTATGTTGGAAACCAAAAGTTCTCAAACTACGAAAGAGTTGGCAGAAATATTTCATGTTTCTATCACAGCCATTTTAGAGCGTGAGTGATAAATAAACAAAGTCAAAAAACTCAATCGATAGATTCAATATGAATTAATAAAAATCCATACGCAAAAGTGCATCAACGAATGTATCTCTCTTCTCTCACGAATTAGGGGTGATCTATTTTTGCATCGCATCTCAAGAAAAGTGGATCTTAGACGACAAATGTAAGCAATCAGTATGATGGTTAGATGCAGATAAAGCTCCCAAACATTACTAAAAGTCGATAAAACTTCTAAGGAAACTGATGGTTACTGTTTGGTGGAGAATTGGTTTGTTGATTCACTACAGATTCATAAAACAAGGTCAATAATATCACAGCAGAGGTCTACCGCATTCAATTGTAAGAAATTATGATAAATATTGCAGCACACACCAGAGACTGTCCAATAAAGACAGACCAATACTTCATGATAATGCTCTTCCACACATTTCAAATTGGATAAAATTATAAATTCTGGAGAACGATTTTGAAACCATTGATCATCCATCTTATTTGGTATGAATGCCACGTTAACATTTATCTATATTTGGAAGGCATTAATTGACCGGTGATGTTTGACGAGCAACTTAAAAATTATTAATATAGGGTTGAAAATTGGAGAGTTTTGTTCTCAAATCACAAAGATCTTCCAGGTTAAGTTTGCTGCTCTGTTTTATGAAAATTGGTTTCGCTTGGCTGAGACCAGTTTCAGCTAGGTAGGAGGTTGGGTATGTAAGTAAGAAAGGATTTGCTGCCGCTCTCAGCTTGGGATTCGTAGTAACAATATTGACATTGTTCCATAATTCTCTAAGGTTTTCGCCTTTTAACAATGTGTTTATCTTTGGATGAAAAATAACCAAATGATAATTCATCTGCCAAGAATTGCTGCAATGATCACCAAAGTATTAAGTGGAATCAAAGAAACCCTTTGGAATTGTGATCCGTTATTCAATTACTCTATCCACAAAGATTGGGATCTGCCAGTGTGATATTAATTATTTTATTTCCAGCACGAAATAGTCAATTGATAACAACAATGATTAAAATTAAAAAAGATTCTCCCCACATTAATTTATATTTCAACCATTTCCTGCAGCGCTCAATTTTGGAAAGGATTTTTCTCTAATTTAATTATTTCAGTCACCAAAAGAGACTCGACGAAATTTTATTATCCAAGAATGACTTCTGAAGATCCTCACCAACATAATTGCAATTTGGAAGTCTGCTTCAGTCCGATTGTTTTTTCTATTTTTTTTCTGTGATGATATTCGAATTTTAGGAGATATTTAAACAAATATTTGATATTAGATCTCATATTCACATTAAATAATATAATAATAAATATTTTTCTATTAAATAATAAGTTTAATCAATGAGACACTGAAATCCATTGATTTTAACTTTCTCTTGTTTGAATGTTAATCTCTTTGTTAATAATGATTCGTTCAAATTTCGTTCATCAGCGTTAACAGAATTACTCAAAATCACTCTAAATTCTTCGACAGTAATAAAATTTTTTGTTAAAAATCAATATTAGGAGGGTGCTGTAATTTTAAACTTTAAACAACTTTTAAAATTTATGTTTTGACTATTAGACAAATAAAAATCAATCAAAGTATTTTCAATCGTTAAAATTGACTTTCATCCATAAATCTGGGAACATGAATATTTGCGGCGATAAAATGAATCTTCTTTAGAATGAAGCTAACTGGACATCCCGTTTTGAACATGTTCGTACGAATTGAAATTATTATTATTATTATAATTATAATTATTATTATTATTATTATTATTATTACACTTAATCTGATTAATATGGAACTCTTGTTTTAGAATTAACAAAAACTGTAATTAAATAAACAATTAATAATTAAACTGTAATTAATTACGCAATCACTTTCTTGTTATTTTCCTTACTTTGAGTAGTCATGACTTTGCCAAACGATTTTAAATAATAATATTATTATTATTGTTATTAAAATAAATAATAAATGAAGTTTTTCTGCTTAATGAGCAGATTAAAATTAAAACTCGAGTCTTTGTTGAGATTAAATAGAATACTTTCTTTTCCAAAATAGGTACAAAAGGATGTTTCTTTTCATTGTTGAAACTTCTTCGAGAATCATTTGGTTCATTTCCCTCTGTAGCCAGGAAGCCTACATGAGCCACTTCGCTGATTTCATTCGTGAGCCCTCGAAACAATTATCATTTCTCTCCCAACGTCGTTCTAATTAAGCGGCTCTGAACGTTCAACAGAACGAAATGCTTTACTGAATTTTTTCTGTTGTAGGGGACGATAAAAATTTTCAATGTACTCGATTTTCGTTCCTCCATTTAAATATCAATGAAATATTTAATTATAATAATTAATGTGTGCTTATTTTTTCGGTTTTTGATATTTAATTATTATTAATTTTACTTAAATTTTTATAAAAATTTATATACATTTTTATTTATTTATTTAATAATTATATTTTATAATAATCTTAAATTATTGAATGCGAAATGTCTCTAACATTACCGACTCGATTAGCCGTTAATAGCCGTTTCTTGTTCATCTTTATCTTCAATTTACTTACCAATGATTTTGAAACACATGAAAGAGTTACTATTTCTAGCACTGAGTCGGTAGTATGATTACTTAACGCTTTAATATATGAAATTTGTTCTGGAGAGATATCCTTTTTGTACCCATTTTAGTTTTTACAATACGCGCGTAAACAAATATATTTAAACAAAATAACAATCATTTTAACCGCAGCTAATATAAATAATTGTAGAAAGTATAAATTCTCATATATTAAGAACTATTTCTTTACATTTTTGCAGTGTTTCGAAACCTGTTAATTTATTGGAAACAAATAAATCTAAAATGCCCTTCGATCCATTTTTAAGACTCGTGTCGGTCAATAACTTCTTATGACTAAATATATTTTGAATTTGATTTTTCAAAGATGTTTCCATATTTTTTAACATTGTTAAAATCAATTATCAACAAATTTTCGACAAATTTCTTTCTTTCCATTCCAAAAACAACTCTGAAAGTTAAAATTTAGCAAACAAATATGGTGTCCACAATAATAATTTGGCAACCTACTATATATATAGTCACACAAAACTCATTATTTTTCTGTTGTGTCGCTCTTCCTCCAAATTAGGCCTACCAAATCGATGTCTCTCAGTCACCGATCCTGTTTCTAGAAATCTTTTGATTAATTTGGTAAATGTTGTTACACTAAAAGGATCACCGTGCAATTTGAGCCGAGCTTTGTAAGCACGAACAGTAGCAGCTGCAGATTAACTGTTTCCAAAAGATAATTCCACTAATTTAATCCCTGTCAGAGGATCCACATCTTTTAAATAAAACCCGATTATTTTTACTATGTCGTTTTGAAATTAAGCCAATTAATTTTCAGCTTTACAAAGTAAAACTCACACGTTTGTTCCTGCCTGGTTAATGGGTCCCCCAGTATTATATACACATATAATGTAATATTATTATAATTATATTATTATTAATTTTATACTTATATGATTTTAATAATAATATTATTATTATTTTTATTATATAATAATAATAATAATATTTGATTAAATTTTATAATTTCTGAACGTCGAAAAGTTTGTTTCATATTGACTTATCCATGTTAAAATGACATAAAAATATTTTATCAGATTTTGCTTTGTCACAGGATGAGATTTGGAGCCGGGAAATATCGATAACGAAAATAACAAAACCATCGTAACAATTTCTAAATGAATTATTATTAATCGATATTTATTATACGAGAAAGTGACAATATTTCTCCCTTCACATTTTCATCTATTATTTTCCATTGTATCCACTGAAAAAAAAATTATATATTAACAACGACTTTTGACTGCTCTTTTTTCTGTTTCGTTTCCAGACAATTGGAACAGAAAACATCCAACCCATTTCCAAGTATTATTTGGCGAAAAAAACATTTTTTTATAAGAATTAAATTTGAAAAAAAAGACTTATTTTTTGTTTTAATTAACTCAATCTAATCAGCTGTCAGGCTGATCATTAATCGACGATCGTTTGTTTAGATTATCGTGGTCCAGGTGAAAAATTTGAAACATCTTTCAAGCAATAAGATTGTCTATTGCACAATGGAGGTTGAAGGTGGAGAAAAGCTTCAAACAGATCAAGCGGAAGCTTCGAAACCATAGTACGTCAATTTAGCACTTTAATTACATTTTAATTGGATATTAATATTAATGATATCAATAGTAATAATAATAATAATAATAATAATAATAATAATAATAATTAT